>BLXT01008609.1:402658-415158 GCA_019648995.1 Plakobranchus ocellatus | reverse complement strand
GAGAGAGAGAAAGAAAAAAAAAGAGAGAGAGAGAGAGAGAGAAGGTCAAAATCGTGCAGAATATTTATCACTCGTATTTAGGCTTATATGTGTAGGCTTACATCTCTTACGTAAATGTCCACTCCAGCTGAACGAAGTGCATTAGGATTAGCGGGAAAGTATTACCTTTGATAAGATAAATTTTCGGAAACGTTTTATGAAGCTGTTTTTAGTTGTGTGTGTGTGTGTTTTTTTGTTTTTTATTTTTTTTTAACCCAACGCATAGTGTATCGAAATGGTAGTTCAACACCATTCTAAAGTATTCTTTTATGTGAGACAAATCGTTGGACAAGCCATACGTATATCAAATTGGAGGCTAGATTAGGTCCAGATGCACATTTGAACACAATCGTTTTTCTACGAAAATGCACATATTGATTTAATAAATAAAGGGTTAATATTAAAAGATATATATGGGGCCTGGTGAAGAATATCCAATCTCGAGCAATAATTACATTGCACAGAAGAGAAGAAAAAAAAATATGTATGTTGTAATTAGGATTTTCATTAGAAGAAAAATTGATAATTTTTGTTTCTGAGTTATCCAGAATATAATAATGTTATTCTATGTTTACTTAAAAAAAGATTAGTTAGTTGGCAATTAAATTTATAATACTCGTTTGTTCAAACTGAGTTCAACTAAATAGTTATTGTTCCAGAGCCATAATGCAAAAAGGAAAAAGCTTACATGTTGCATTGGTATACTTTTTTCCTCATGATATTTGTTACAAATATTATTGCACGTACAAATATTATTTTCGTTATGATTTTAATCGACTTTGTGTATGTTTTTATTTATATACTCACAGAAACAAAGACAATCTACTGGCTCTTGTGAATACACTGAGTAATTCAAGGTAGCAAGATGACTACAGTTGACCCTTTGTTTTTTCTTTGTGATGTTGTGTCTCCAATTAGATCTTACTTTCAATGAGGCAGTCGTGTATAATAGAGTGTCATTTCATGTTCGTTTGGCAGAACACAGATTGTCTGTCTGATCAAAATACTTATTTTGATATTATTGGCTACAGAAGTTGTTTTGTCAAAGATAAGTATGTAAGTCTGTAGGCAAGATTTTGAAGCATAGATTCTGAACACAAGACGAAACGGAAGAACTTGGACAAAAAAACAAGTGACTTTTGTCATCGGCTCTACCCCAAAAGCCAAAATGAACACAGATATATGCTCAGCAGTTACAGGAAAGAACGAAACCATCCACAATGGCGGGAATCCGGAAAAACAAAGATTGGCGCAACTTTGGGATTCCAAATCTTGACATATCATGGCTGATTGCTACAATTTATCACGTCATACTAATATTATTTTTCAGAAAATGTTTTTAAATGATGTGGCACATTTTATAACACCTTTTCTTCCATAATAATCAGTCCTTTTTTCCACCAATCGCCAGCTTTTAAATTGAAATCGTTTTTAAGCCTCTCTTTTTTAGAGAGTGTGGAATATATTTCCAATGCATGAATTTTGAATTTGACATTCGACTTGCTGCAGATATTAAGCTAAATGTATGATCTGAGCACAGACTCTAGCAACGTTAAATAAAAACAAACTCAATTTCTTTTTGTGCAGTGACGATGAAGAATTACGTATTTTTTATAATCCTCGGCGAGCATTCCTCCCTCACAAGAATTATCTTAACAATGGATTAAGTCTGCAAATTTACTCTTCCTTCATAATAAGCATTAACACTATGAAGTAGAAATGGCTACATGTTTTTTTTTTGTTTTTGTTTTTGGCCATAAATTGATTTAAATTGCATTGCATGGGGATAATAGTCATGATTGATAGTTAATAAATATAATGTGCAGTCCTCATGATTTATAATCTGTTTTGTAAATGAAAATAATTCCTGCAAAATTATCTCGTTTAAAGGACTTTGTAGATATTTTAAAATAAAAATTGACCAGCCCATAAAGGCTTTTGACAAAATAGTATAGAATTATTTCACCTGTGTCCGCGCTGTAAGTCATAAATTTTTCAGCCTTGTATGAAGACAAAGCAAACTTAATGAAGAACGGCATCCTTCTCATGAAAAAAAAAAATAAAATGAAATCATTCTTGATACCACCGTTTTGCTTGTCCCAAATGTATATCCACTGTAAGGTTCTTCGGTGTGTAAGTCAACGTCTTGGATTATTTGAAACACTTTGAAACTGAAATTAATGAATCAAATAAAAGGTGAAGATTATGAAATAACATTTCTGATTAATGGGAATATATATCAAACGTTCTTCTTACAGATATATAATTTGAAAAACTAAAAAAATCTTTTATTTCCTAATTATGATTCTTTAAAGACGGAAGTCAAGCTACAAGTACATTGTACAAGTACAGTGAGGGAAAAAAATGTCAGAGAAACATAATACAAAATTTATGCCACACTGCATTCATAAAAAGAAAAGATATATATATATATATATATATATATATATATATATATATATATGTTATCCATGGAATATATTCTTTAATTGAATTAAGGTTTGTGTTGGCGTACATGTCACTTTTCTAAATGATGACCTTTTACTTCTCTTGATTCTCAACTTTTGAAGTGCTCATGTGTACCTTATTTTCCTTCTCTTTTGTGTTTCTTCTTGTATTGGAGGCAACGGTGATAAACAGCTTCAAACATTGTAGTTTCGCAAAATATAGCAATATTTATTGCAAATGAGGATTTAAAAGTCGATTAATAAGTCAATGATTTGAATCATCATTTAATAAGGTTGATGATTACTACATAAGTCATGATCTATCAATGAGGAGGAAGAGAAGAAGAGTGATGAGAATGGTTATCGTAATGAGGAGGAGGAGAAGGATGTTTGTGACGTTTACGATGACGATGATGATTATTATCATGATGATAATGACGTTTGGTTAGGTGTTTGATTGCCTTCCGTCGCTCTTTTGATATCTGTACCTTGAATTGTCTTCTCAGCGAAATTGGGGTGTCGGTGGCACAGTGGATTACGAATGCGCCCTGAGATCTGTAGGAACCCTTCTGTCACGGGTTCGAGCCTCGCTACCTGCACCCTGGCCTGACGGGGGGCCTGAAAGCGTGAGCTCACCTTGTTGTGGTGTAGCTATATACAAACATTCAAATCTCAGGGAAATAAAAAAAAAAATAGTCAATAATATGTTCCTGAGTATCGTAACTACAAAGGTATTTCTAGTAGCAACTTATTTTCCTATTCGCTTTGAGCTTTTGTATGCTCAGGTTGTGCATAATCATTGCATTGAATGTCTCTATTAGATCTCTTGATTCGGGCAGCTGGTTTGAAAAACAAGACGGCAAAGATCATGGAGGGTGATGACTCAACTACAGCAGCGTCTGCAAAGATTTGAAATGAGAAGATAAATTAAAGCAATAAAAAGAATTATCAACAGAATCAAAATAAAATGCACAAGTAATTATTGCCAGATTTGTACATTTTCATCACCTTTAGAAAATTCCTGTAAAAATAAATTCAATTATTATGACAAAAACATGTCCACTTAAGGAGAAGATAGTAATTCTACACGGTTTTCATAGACTGTGGAGAACTATTCGTGCTATAAACGCAAATTTTCGGTCCTAGGCCTGCCCACCAAGGCTCACTGTCGTCTTTATTTTGAAAAGTAAGCACTCTTGACCTTTCCACTCTGTCCTGCAGTCAAAGGAGACAATTTTGACTTTCACTCAGGCCAGATGACCACTGTAGGTTGATATTGTGACACTTATCTAACAAATTGACATAACTCAGATTTATGGAAAAAAAAATTATTATCATTGTATTTGTGAGCCTTAGAGCTATCAGACGATGCTCATATTATAGAAATGTGCCAATTAAAATGCTTTAAAACATGCAACAACGAAACGGAAATTAGTATCTCAAAGAACGACAGAATTTCCTTAATATCTTGAAAAACCGAATGAATTTGAGCGCAACGATCATCAGCAAGTCTTGGTCCTCTAAGACATGAGACCGCAAGAATTCAGCCGGGATTTTCAAAATGATAGGCAATCAGTACCTATCCCATTTTGCTTGTGCTTTGTTTTAAAAACAGAAACTCTCGATACACGCAAAAGTTGTAGATGCTGACGTTTTGAATGCCCAGTTGTTAAAGATAGAAGTTCATTTTGAGTTGTTGGTGTTCTTTTTAATTGCTGTTTAGTGTACTGGTAATGCTGAGTGATGGAGGAAAGATTTCTGCTGATATTCTTCTAGTTTAAGGGACTGGAAAATTACATGTCGAATTGAGTCATAAAAATGGCCTCAGAATGTGGCTTATCTGGGTCAATTCGTTTGTTTTTTTTTAAATAAAGTATTATTATGTACAACCAGAGTAACTTATAACTGCCACTTATCAAGTACAAAAGCCATAAAGGTGTGCTTCGCGTGAATTAATTTCGACCACACTGAATGACAGCCAAGTATCTTGTAACAATGGATCTGTAAGATTTCTTTCAACTTATTCGCTTGTGAAGTATTAATGTCAAGATGCGAGCAAGGGCTGGAAAAAGTGAGTTCTTTTAGTAAAATATTATAGTCCGGCAGAAGGCAAGGAGAAACTACTGCTGTGGCTTCCAAAGAAAATTAATCATGACGCAAGATCAAACCAAAATCTCGGTTAACAATATTAAAGGAGTTTGTGATTCCAATCCAAATCCCTCGCTCGGAAGGGATAGCCATGTGCAGCAGGTGGCTCCAGGTCGTCATCCATAGAAAAAACTAGAAGCGGTAGAGATGTGGTTTATCAGAGGAATGATGAGGATATTATGGACAGAGAAAAGTCCAATAAATAAGCTTCGGGGGAAATTTCAATCTATAATCTGAACAGAATTGGGAGTCTTAGAATTGCAATATAGACCCAAATTAAACATTTCAAAGCTGCAGAGAGTTAGTGATTTGTAGTATTTTCCCTTAAGTTACGTACATGTACAAACAAGAAAATGGCTTTCAAATATAAAAAGGCACAAGAACTGAAAGTAGGCACCTAAAAACCCGCTTGGCAAGCTCAGGTCGTACTTAAAGCCCTAACTGTTGAAGCAAAGAATCAGGTGAAATTCACATCAGAATATAATTTATCAAAAGCTCCTTTCAATAGTTTTTACTTTATTTTTGTATCATGTTGGAGAAGAATGGCCAGCGCGAAAAAAAGTTGCAATTTCAAAATATTCATAGCGATGAAAATTTGTCGGCCACACAAAAGTGCTTTACTGACGTTACTGACAGCGCCATCCAATACATCTTTCAGACTCTTAGATACTCATTTGCATAAATAATATGCAGGTTTATATCATATATCTTTGGTGTCAATCGGGCGATAAAAAGTGAAAAAAAAACTAAAGTTTTCCAAAAAAAAAGGGGCAAAATTTGAGCATTTTTTTTATCGAAACTAGCCAATCCCATTACTGATTTTTATTATTTCACTTAAAGGTATTCTCAGGAAAACAAGAGTTGCGCACTAAACATTTAATGCTGTTTTTTTCCCTTTATCTTTCACTTACGGTGTAAAAGTTCCGAAACATTTTTGTTATTAAAATGTCTACCTGCATATTTTTTTCGCATGCTTTATGTATCATAATCCGTTCCCTCTGTATCCGCATGCTCCCAAGGAGCGCACAAACCACATAGATCTGATAGTCTAAATGTGTTTTAAGTCCTCATTCATATTCTCAGTGAACTGTTTTTGTTTCTTTGACGTTTGTCTTTTAAATATTTTTTAAACCTCTTTAATTTCAAACACTAAATAATAAGCCATTGTAAGGGTGTATGTCACGAGTGGCTTTGTTCTCCTTAGTTGTCGGTTTAGCTTGAACACTGTGACGATGAGTTCTATAAAAAAAAAAAAGTAAAGAAAAGAAATCATTCTTGGCGAAAATTTTACAAAAAGTTTAATTTAACTGAAGAAAAAATTCAGGACAGCATAGTGATTTTCCATAATTATTAACATTTTCAAGGTCACTAACATCGGCGGTCTATCTCTCAATTATTTTTCCAACAATCTTTCAGCGATCTTTTATACCCACTGCCATAGCTTCTAGAAAATAGAAGTTATACAAAACACAGGTTAATATTCAAAATATGACAAAGAAATCATACCAAAAGAACTGAAAAAATACCGTCTCTTGTAATGAAGGTTAGCGAAAAATATTGACCAATCAAATACTCTTATTTATCCTCTTGTCAATACGTAAACATTTCACCTCTACGATACAATCTACCAACTTCCTGCAAACAATGTTCTCACACCTTCGAGAGCCTAGAAATCCCTAGATCTATAAGAATAAAAACAGCTAAAATAATAATAATAGCGCTGTTAGTTTAACATGGGTTTGGTATTTATGGTGAGTCTAAATGTAACCGAATAAGTGAACAAGTCATTCAGCCAATTTCGTCCCAGTGTATTGAAAAGTTTTTAGTATAATTATATATATTTGGCTTGGGGAGCAGTGCATGACTTCTCTGGAGATGAAACAAAAAATACCTGCCCACAAGCCATGGACCTATTTATTTCAGCAGCTAGGATTAAAGGTTTCAGGGAATCCACTTATGACCCAAACTAGATTCTACCCCGATCCATTGTTAAAAAAAATGGACCTTTGAAAAAAGAGGGGATGGGGAAGTAGGTTTTGAAGATGTTCATGCGGGATTTTAAATTGAAATGCCAATATCTATGTTTTTAAGGGAAAGAGAGGAAAATATAGCTTCAGCTGATCCAGACTTCACCTTAAGTAAAACTTATTTTTCATTACTATATCCTCCTCTCATCTGCTTAAGGTTTTTTATGTTGTCCAACCATAGTTATACACTGCCGTTTTAATATCAGCAGGTATTTGAATATTTCTTTAAGAGAAAATTCACCTATTAAGAGTTCAAAGGCCTTTACTCCTTACATGTATGTGGAAATAAAAAAAAATCTATTTTGAGGTATGCCAACAGAATTGAGAGCAACAAATGTATTTTAAAATAGGCAAACAACGTTCGATTGTAAAATACATCATGGCTTATCTATATTATAAAAGGCTTAACGACATCTAGGCTTGACGTTTGTGCCCTATCTCGTTTTGGACCGCTCTATGCACAGTCTTAATTTTTTGTGGACCATAATCTGACTATCTTAGTGTCGCATTTAGTAAATACAAACCAAGAAATACTTACTGATTTTACAAAGTTATATTTTTTACTTCAACAAACCTTTTTTCAGCAATCACACACACATATACACACACAGGCGCGCACGCACACACACACACACACACATCCAAACCAGAAAAACAAAATAATACGTTATGAATTAAAACCGCGGCTATGTCAAAGAGATTTAATGCAACATCAAACTATCATGTAAAAGTAATAATTCGCCTATTTCAAATAGAGCAGGTAGACAGATCTATATCTAGATCTAGATCTAGACCTAGGCCTGCTCTTAACTTAGCCTAGCATTAAAAAAAAAACTTAAGCTTGATTAAATCAAATCGAGATTGGGTAGGCCTAGATAAATCTAGAAATAGGCATTTTATTGGAAACTAGAGGCTATATATAGATCCAGATCCTGATAGGCCTTGATCTAGATATGGGCCTAATCCTGATAAAATTAAATCATCTTGATATTGTTGGATCAAGAATCTAATCTAGATGTAGATTTATTTTTATTAGGATCCATACGCCTAAATTTGGCAAGTCTCTTCCAAGACATTTTTCTGAACATAATTTATCTATCTTAGTGTCGCATTTAGTAACTAAAAACCATGAAATACTTACTGATTTTAAAAAGTTATATTTTTGAGCATATAAATCAAGGTTTGCCTTAAACTATATGGTGAAGAATGTCTTAATGTCTTATGACTTTAAAGAAATCTGAACAAGACCATAATGTACCTCACTTGGGTATACATGCAGTAAACAAAATGCAAAGAACGGTTGAAAAAAAAAGTGAACAATTCACGAACCAAAATGGAAACAAAAGAATTCGTCACCTGAAATGTAGCCTTATTCCAACATATTTCTTGATTGAGATGGAATGATCACTGCTTTTGTAGGCAGACAAAAAACTGACATTCTTTCGCAAATGAAGTGAAAATCTTAGAACAAAAACATAAATCAAATAAAGGTGCTTTGAATAACGCAGCCTTAATAAGGTTTAATTTTTAACTGAGGCTCATTTCATGTCAGCTATGAATGGAGTAACTTATATTCTATCATTTTGAAGAGCTTGGGGCCTGCAATAATCAATTAAAAATTAATCTAGCAGCTGCCATGGATCCTGCTCAAACAAGGATAAATTGAATTGAGGTTGCGTCACATAACAGTAACATCATTTGGTTTACTTTTACTCTGAGTGAAGGACATCACATGTCGAATTCATAGGGCATAAATACTGAATGAATCATGGCAGCTGCTAGATTAATTACATGCTTGTACTTTATAAAACGATGAAAATGAAAGCTGAACTAGCTTTAAAAATATTCGCTTACTCAATCCTGACAGAGCGTTCAGTGAACGTGTTAAGAAAGCTCCCTGCAATGGTCTGAAGTGAAGATAGTAAAAGGTACGAACATGTCAGAAGTGAGTATCATTGCAACGGCGACCACCATATTGCCAAGAAAAATCACTGTGCCTAACCATTCAGTCAATACGCACCATTAAGAAAGGGGTTTCTCGATCCGATGTTTACATCCTAATTTGCAAACCTCAACGGTAAGATTCAAATCACACCAAAAGATAACCAATCATTCAAATACGTTTACAGCAATGGGTGTATTTTCAACAATATCGTGCGTGCGTCGAATATTAGATATCAGATCTAGATTTCAAAATATTTATTTTAATCTGTGTCCATTTAGGTGAGGGGGTTCCCAAATGGATGTATAAAAAATGCACACACTGCTCTTCTTCCAGTCTGTTCCATTGCTATCATAGAAAAAAGCACACTAGTTAAGGAAGGCCATATCAAGATTGTATTGGGACAAGTCGACGACCCAATGGGAGCACAGGTAGTGAAAACCTAATGAACCTAACACCGGGTAGGGGCTTGGAATGTCCATAAATGGTTTAAATAGGTCATAAAACCAATCTAGAAGCGGAAATGGCATTGAAGTAAATGAGACCATAAATTTGTTTGAACAGCGCAGGCTTAATTTTATAATTTTACTGGGGAATTTATTTTGTACTCAAGACGTGCAGTGGAAGATGCCAGGCAGATACGAAGAGTAGAAATCCTGTTTTCACTAGCAGCAAAAAGGTCATTGATCTCAATGGAATGTCACTGTCCAAGATTAATCACTGCCTCTTTCATGGTGAAGAAAAAAGAAAAAAAAACATGTAATCATTCAGTGTTACTCTTTCACAAACGAACTGATGAAGATTTTGAGGATTATTGTTCTACAACCAACCCAAAATATCTTAGACCAATATCCAAAAATATTCTGATGGGAGTTTTCAATTTAAAATTAGGCCAGACAACGTAAGGCTAGAGAAAGTGACAGGAAAAAAGTACTTGAAGAGGCCGTGAAAAGAGAAATATTCAAGGACCTTTGCGCAATAAATATCCTGGGTATGGGAGGAAGTGTTCTTCCACATAAGAGAATTCGTAGAGCAATATGGATATTCCAAGACTACCAAACCAAACATCAAATATACAACATCTGCATTTAAAGGAAGTTCAGGAGATAAGTGGAAGATGCATGAGCATAGGAAGCAGCGCACGTTGCATCTTACCACAGGCTGCTGATAAATAAGTTCAAACGCAAGTGACGAAACGTGACAGAAGCAAGCAAGAAAGGAGATTGAAATATAGCACATATTTTCTGATGGACAATGTCAAACCAATACAGAAGACTGAGGTAAGCCTTACAATTGCTATGGTAGCCCATCCTTCTCCATTCCAGATCAGAGTCTATAGCTTCCTTGACAGTGCACCGTTGTCTCGACCACGTAGGCGGCTAGCCAGTTCCCTCAATTCGAGGTTTTGCCTAGTAACGCCGTTTTAAAACACATCACGCACGCAAAAGCAGGTCCTGGAGCATGAGCCATGAGCTTGTGAGGGGAGTTGGTGCCGCATAACAAATAAGCATATATATTTTTTTGTTTCTGGAAAAGCCGCCTCTTCGGGGGTGCTATTCACTTGCTAGGCTTGCATACGAAATTACAATGCGAAATAATAACTTGTCCATTCAATTCTTAAGATAAACAAGTCTCTCTCTCTCTCTCTCTCTCTCTCTCTCTCTCTCTCTCTCTCTCTCTCAAAAGTTTATATAAAACTACATAATATATATGTGTGTGTGTGTGTGTGTTTGTGCGTAATATATGTATGTAATGTATGTATGTTCGTGTCTATTTATCATTCTGAAGGATAGATTTTAGAGCAGTCAGTGTAGGAAAATAAAGAGGGTAACAGAGAAACCTGAAAGCAGTAGAGATGTCGTTTGTCAGAGGAATGATGAGTTTATCATGGACAGAATAAGTCCAGTGAATCGGTATTAAAAAAAGCTTTTTAAAGCAGTAATTTAATCGACCAAATACCAAAAAAATACAAAAACCTGAAGGTGACTTACTTGATTTTTGAGAATCCTGAATCAATTCTATCGAACATGGAAGTAGATATGAACTGAAGCAACCAAGCAAAAGAGTATCCTCGTAAAACATTGCGCTCATATCGCGATGCTTGGACTAAGCGTGGGACCCACTTTACTTTTACTTTATTATGACCTTTACCCCAGAAATAAAGCCCCACTCTCATAATTCATTTGTGTGAGTATTTATAATAGGTAAGCCACAGTATCATAGTATAGTTGTTGGTTTTATTTCGCGAAGGAAAAGAATTTTGGCAGTAAAGTTTATGATTACTCGCTGACGTATTAATGCACTTCAGCTCAACCGTCATGATTGGTTCTCGTATCACAATCCAACGGAAGGGAAAAGAATAAGTATAAATATATAATTAAATTTTTTTTTTTATTTTTAACCTATGTATCTCTGTGTTTTGTTCACATAGGCATAGACAATCTAGAAGCTTTTCTGAAACAACTGCAAGCCAGAGCTGCATATTGATTCTTTCTTTCTGTCATTTTGCTTTTCATTACATCTTGTTTTCTTACTTTAAATGAGACAGCACAGAGTCGATCATCATCAATTGTGATTTCGTGTTAATGGGCAAGGTTAAAAGCATAGATTATGAAAGTAAGATAAAATGAGAGAACGCCAAAGAGAAGTTAGTTTTAGGCTCCACCCCCGAGAGCCAATATAAACACACATACGTAAAGCACTTACATGAAAAATCAAAATCCTTGACAGTGGCAGGAAAAACAGAGCTTGGGTGCGGTAAGAATCCTGATTCTCAATTTAAACATATCGTGGCTGATCATCATTCATTTTTTTGCATGACATAAAAATAAATGTTAGAGGAAATAATTTTGAATATTTCGTTTTGACTCAATGCCTTTCAGTCCTTATCAGGACATTGATATCAGGACTATATATATAAATCATTTTTAAGCTTCTCTTTGTCTGTCCTAGAAAGGCGTGTATTTTTTATCTAAAAAAATGACCCTTTTTTGGTATTCTTTATCTTGTTTCTTTCTCTCTTTTTCTTTTCTTTTCCTTCTTTTTTTCCCCTTTACTTTACTATAAAAAAAAGTCGCATGATGTGGCAAAACTTCGTCAAACATGGAGGTTAAGTAAAGATTGGCAGTATTTTCGTGTTAGTCAGTATACATAGGACTATTACTTTGTTAAAAGTACAAATTATCGGAACGATCATATTAATGACCACACGAATGGTGCCTATCTTAACATGAAAAAAATGAGGCTGAGAAGAGTAGTGATGATAGTAGTGACGAAGATGATAGTTACGACAAGGCTATGTTCATCATGATGTTGATGGTGAGATGATGAAGCTGATAGTGAGGAATGGTCCCGATGATGATGATAATGATGATGATGATGATGATGATGATGATGATGATGATGATGATGATGATGATGATGATGATGATGATGACAATGATGACGATGATGATGATGATGATGATGGTAGTGATGGTGGTGGTTGTGGTGGTTGTGGTTATCATAGTAATGACATAGATAGACATTGCAGTATAACTTAAAAATCACATACTGGCTTCCATTTCTGAGAAATGTTTTAAAAATATCTTCACACAACTCAGCGTTTATCTTTGCGTCACCGATAGATTAATCCATCACGGATTTGTTCAAATAGTTTGTAGACGCTTTTTGGGCAAGGCGCAAAGTTAACCCCCACATTATTCGTTCTCCGACTCTTCAGGAGTTTCAGGCAAAGCTGTTCTGTCTGAAACATTACGATATATATACAATAAATGGTGCCAGAATAATATATCACAATTTACTGTCGATAGCTATGAATATAGATAGATAGATAGATAGATAGATAGATAGATAGATAGATAGATAGATAGATAGATAGATAGACAGATAGATAGA
>BLXT01008609.1:294934-313252 GCA_019648995.1 Plakobranchus ocellatus | reverse complement strand
CACGTCGACTTCACGACCGCCTATCTCTCCCTTTAAGACAGGCAAACCGAGACTCCTAGTCTTCTCCGGATCTCTCAGAGCAGCGCAGTTCGTCATCACAAGTACAGACTTTCCACTGGCCAGCTTCAGCATACCACCTTCCACCTCACTCTGAAGATCGTCCGTCACCTCCATCGTGGGGCCCTCCGCAAGTTTCCTCACTTCAGCTGTATTCACCTCAGTCGTCTTCACTACCACTCTCGCAGAGACGATGAATTATACGTTAAAATGAAAAAGATCTCCATATAATGTACAAAACAGATATTAAACAGTGCGAGGTAATTACAGGCAGATCTGTATCTTTCATCTCCTTTAGAAGATGCTGTAAGAACCAATAGAAGTTCCTTCAAAAAAAAGATTTGTGGCAGGTGAGGTCAATACAGTAAATCTGCAAGCTCTACACAAAACTATTAGCTATGCAAAGAAATTTTTCAGGTTGGGCAAAGTATTAGAATACATCGATGATTCAACTGGACGCATTATACACTTTGTGCAAGACTTCACTTCTATGGGGCTATATATTTAAGCATTCTTTTTCTGTTAACTTCTTCTATTTTGTAAGGGACGTTGATCGCACAGTAGGTTACGGCCCAGCCCTGAGATTTGCAGGGATCTTCCTGTCGCGAATTCGAGCCCCGCCACCTCTGCCTTGGCCTGAAGGGGGAGGGCCAGAAAGCATGAGATCATTTTGTTGTGTAAGGTGATTATACACAAAACCAAACTAATGTGTATTGCAAAAAATTGTTAATGTATAGTTGTGGGGATCATTGAATCATCTCTTTTCTCAACATTTTTTTAAGCATTCATGTCTGTTTCATACATTTTACTTTACTTCTTGGTTTCAAATTTAATGCGTGTACATACATCTCTATTTCACTTTAACTGTCTTCTCTTTCTATTGATACTGGTATTTTCGTGGTTTATACCTGTTTGTTCCGCATGCAATTATGGGTTTTTTTTTCATTTTAAGTGATATTTTCTTGGGTATGAAATATATATTCCCCTTGTATTAAATATTATTCTTTTGCTCATGATTTGGCAAACTCATGTTACTCTAGATGCTGAAGATAATTGTTCTTTTCAGCAGAAAATCGATCTTTAATTTATGATCTAAAAAACACCATACATAAACGATCCTGCAAAGTTACACATAGTCTACAAAACTGGAACGCGTCTATTTTCTTGTTCACCATCCCGTTGACTGTTACTGTTAGTGTGAAAGAGATGATGTTGCTTTTCATTCTGGCCATCTTTCCACCGTGGATTGCACTTGAGGGTCCTGTCTGGCACAGTCTTCGCGATAGGGCTGACATCAGACACAACGTCTTGCTTGCGATTTTGAAGGATTGATCACGCTGTATCTGTATCGCGGATGTTTTGAATTGTTTCCTCAATTGCGCGGTTCAGTTTTACTGTTTCCTTTTCAACTCAATTTCATCAATGGGTTATATGTATATATTACCATTGAATTTCTAATTCTCTGCAATCCCTAGTAGACCAGTCTTTGTTTTAACTACTTATTCGAAATAGGATCTTGATCTAGGTCTACAGGTCTAATCTAGATCCCTCACAACTATAATGTCGTGAATATTTACTTTGGATATGGTTAACGTTTAGAATTCTGATTTTTACCACAGCTTTACCCAACAAAATATACCAAGGCTGAAAGTATCTTGGAGCGTGTTTGTCGTAGCATAGATTCAGACCAGCCTTTATGTCTATGAAAACATTTGATTTCTCTCGACTTGATCGCTTGTGAAGTGGTTTATGTCAAGATGCGAGCATTAGTTGAAAAACGAAATCTTGGAATAGAATGTTTTCAAATTCCATTTGCGCATATTTTTACGTTTATAAAGAACAGACAACTAATCCGCGGTTATCTCTTTTCTGGATTAAGGGACTTGTTGAATTTATTTGACATAAGCCAAGTCATGATACTGTCTATAATCTGAACATCTATTGCGCAGACCAGAGTTATTATAATAGTAGAAGTGAGAATGTGATTAAAATGGAGCATAATCGTATTTTAAGCGTTTAATGAAGACATATGAAAATGTTAATGTTATGTTGGAAGAGAGAATATACTTAAAATATGGAATTAGGTATTTTCATGCTCGAAAAGTACAAGAAATAAAGAACTAGAAATGTTTCATGGTTTTTATTAATAGTTAGATTAAGCTGCAAAATTAATATTCATATGAATGGAACAGATATATGGCAAGATTTACAAACATAGAAATCGGTTCTTTCTTAAATAAATTCTACTGCTGCATTACTTTTTTTTTCTTCTATTTTTGTGATATGAATTTGATTTCATCAGATCTCTTTGCAGTTTACATACAAGCAGCACTTGCTTGAGAAATAAAAAGAGCACTGTCGTGATACATTACAAATGCCAAATTAATATATTATGTACAGATAAATATGTTTGCAGCAGAGTGATGCAAAATTAAGAGTCGTTCGGTTGTAATAAAACTCTTAGAAAGAAATGTGCAAATCCTTATATAAAGCAAAAATTCAAAAGTGGTTATTACATAATTATAGAAAATGAAAACACCGAAAAACACACTTTTAATGCCTAAAAACAATCTCTCGATTTCTATATAGTTTTGAACACCTAAGTATCAATAAATAATTACTGCACATAAATATTTCCGTTTAATGTCACCCCTTCAGAAAAAAAGGGGTGAGCTGAATAAAATACTCATTTTGCGCAAATGCCTACTCTTTTATTTACACTAAAAGCATTTGTAATAGACCTGTCTTTTCAAATATTTTGATTCTGTTTAGCTTTTCTTTTTTCAGACAAGTCAGAGCTTAAAAACGTAATCATCAAGTTTTTTATTGGAGGTATGCTAAAGTAATATGAGATTCTTTTGTTTCCCATCAGATATTGGTGGTCATGCATCATAATTTATTTCTTTACCCCGATGCTTAAGATATCAATCGTCTTTTTCTTCTGCTCGTCTGTTCAATTATTATTATCTAGAGGTGTTAATCTGTGTGGCTCTCCCCAAGAAGAGAGGAACTTTAAATCACCTATAGGACTCAAGGGTCCTAAAACTGTTAAGTTGGACTTGTGCTCATTCAATACCACATATTTTGGTTCATTTATTTTAGCTCTGTGGGATTCTCAAAGTTATCCTTTAAAAGTACATTTTGTTGCTTCTATTTTGTTTTCTATATCTCCAATAATGGCCTTATATTCCCACCAAATCGAAAGAGCTGACAGTATAAATTTGTGCGAATTTCTTACTTATACTCTCGTTGATGTTCGTGTTTCTTTGAACACATGGCAAAAAAAAGACATGGACCTACTTAATTCACCAACTCGGATAAACGTTTAAGAGAATCCAATAATAACCCAAACTAGATTCTACCTCGATCTATAACTGATAACTACGGGGGATCTGAACCTTTTTAAACCACTTGCATAAATCAAAGATATTGAAACTTCCTGGCTAAATAGATCGCAGAAATATTGCTGAAGCGATCAGTCCTGGCGAACAGGACACGAAAAGCACTTTCCTCATGTCAATATCACTGTCTCTTTATCTCAACCGCTTCATCTGTCTCATGTTATTCATACACATTTATGCTCGGCTTTATTAATCTCAATAGATATTTCAGATGTATTTCAGTGAAAACCCACGATCTACAAGTCAGTAAAAACCTGTATGCTTATTCGTGTATCAAAAAAATTCATTTCTATTGTGTCAATCAAAATTAAATCAACTTTAATAACGTTTATCTACAATTATATCTTACCCTCTATTCTATACAACAACAGAAATCTGATTTCACTGAGTTTAATACTAAAAGAGCGTTGAGGGAAACTGCAAAAAAGGGTGCACGTCAATGATTAGAAGACAGCTTTGAAATAAACATCCAAAAACTTGCAAGCTCGTCAGTTGTGATATGAACCCATGACTTGTGTCGCGTCCACAACCATCATAATAAATTGCGGACAGAGCTGCAATGCCCTGACCATCGAAGTATTACACACAATTCAAGAGTCATGATTCAGATTTTAAAAAAAGCAATAACTTGACGTGCAACTTTTTTGGCGGGATTCAAAGTACACCTGTCACAACAACATTCGACACATGTACAGCAAGACTTAAAAAACACACAAACAATGGAGACAATCATAATAATTATTTTGTCGCGCCTCAAGTTTCAGATCTAGATTTTTCTGTATTATCTTTATTTTATTCGTGGGAGACAGAGGATATCTCAAAGAAAACAAAAATGAGGCATACTCAATATTGCATACTCTGTTGAGCAATAACTCACGATAAAAATTATTAACAACAACAAAAACGATGAATTCCAGAGAGCAATAGTATACAAATTGTCTGCATCGCCTATCATTAAACACCTTTATTTTCTAATTATTATCCCCTTGTTATTATTCATTTTGCAATCGGTATACAGTTTTGCAATTTTTAATTGCTTTATTTTAACATCTAAAGATCTTTAAGTTTGGATTCATTATTCACTTATAAAGTCAGACTTTTGCTAGATCTCAGGAAAAAGGAGCAGAAGTATTTATAAGGATTTTTAGGAAAATGACCACAACGAGAAAAAGAGACATGAGCTATAAAGTCTCAATTAAAATTAAAAATAATCATACGATAAATATCAATATAATTTACAATCAATTATATAAATAAATAAATATCAGCAGTAAGGCGGTGGGATATATCCAAACTACTTTTTTTTTTCTTTTTGATTACACATAGAATTGTCACATTTAAACAGGACCTCAACCTTGCCTTTTTTTTTGTAATAAATTTCATTAAAACCCTAACTCAACTTCTTAATGTTGGTAAATTCTATATTATTTGCTTCATTATTTTAAAAAACGCAGACAATTTGGAGCGTCAGAGATTTTTTTTCACTTTTCACCAGCCTTTCACAAAGTAACCCTTTTCACACGCACACACTCCTTTTTTAAGGTGCAACTTTTTGTATAAAATACAGGTTCTCATAACAGCATCACTGGATGAGGTTGCAAGAAAATGCATAACCATCAAGTTGTACTTAGTTAGGAACCGCTCGCTTGCAATGCATTCATCGCTGCTTTGAGATTCTCGACATTTCTGAAATATAAAAGTGTATGATCTCTCATTGTCACATTCCGATAACATTTTGAGAAAAAAGAGAATGATTGTACCGTGCTTATGTTATATGTCTACAAAAGAAAGAAAAAACCATGATGAGCACTTTAAAAGGGTTTCATGTGGCATGCGCTTTAATAAAAAAAAATCTGAAAAAACTTTGAAGTGTTCAAGGTTGGATTTGATATTCAGCCCACCAAAACAGGATGATCTCAGGCATTTAGGCCCTCGGTGGGCTAGGGCGTCAATGTTTGGATGCAGGAGGATGCCTGCTCGGCCTGATTAACTTTTCTGTGAGATTTGGATTGTTTGTAGGAGGGAGGGTGCTTGCACGTCACAAACTCAAGCCATATGGATCCCTGCAGACCTCAGGGCAGGTTTACTAGCCATTGCCACCAACGTTTCGAAATGTCCAAGAATAGGCCAGCCCTGCTTGCGTAGCTCAAAAGTAAATTTACTTTGTGATTTGGAACTTTTCGGACAGGGCCTGTCCAGCGTAACTAAATTCTAAAGGAATCCAGAAAGTAAAGATAGAGGATGTTGCTTCCTTCCAAGGGAACTACAATGTTAGGGCTGAGAGGATCCCCGCTAAGCTTCACTAAATTTGATATTTAAGCGACTGATAAGTACTCTATATCATACTTTACAATTAATATTTTAACGGTATCGCTGCCCAGAAAAATAGAAGTTCCAGAACATTTTCATTGCGGATTTCTTCTCCCTTCCTTATTCTTCTCCCCCCCTCTCTCTTTAAATGTACGTTTTGTGCTTTACGTTTGCAATGCAAGATCTTTCAGATAAGACTACATCCGCAATGCATTCCTTAAAAAACCATTGCCTTTGATGGTCTCACCTCTTTCATGTCTTTTCCGGTTTCTCACATGAATTTATTTTTAAAAAACGCCTTAAAATTTAGCAATAAAGTGAGGTGCTTTTCTTCTAGTTGCTCATTTCATAATTATTTGATATGTTTTACTACTTGGCGAAAGAAAAGCTACAATATTGATTTTATGCACTACGTTTAAGGAAACACTCTAATTTTTGTACAAACCTCTAGAGAAAAAAAAAGCACTCAAGTTGTGCACTTTGTTTTCAAAAAAATATTTTTCATCTTTAAATTACTGACTCACATTTCTCGATGAGAACTGGTCTTTGTATTGAAGCCTCCAATACCTGCCGACATATCTGGAAATAAATTGAAAATGTAATATTTTCTTTCCTTACTCCGTCTGAAAATACCTACCTTTCACATTCATAGATTTAAAAAAAAGTTTTGTTTCCAAGAGCCACATAACTTATTTTAAATTGAAATAAAATAAAAGTAAAATAATATTTTCGCAGAAAAACAAAAAAAAAGTGCATGACTCAAAAGTTGATAAAAGTAAGGTACACTGAACATTCATATTTTCATAATTTCCTGGGAGAGGGTCCTCTGATTATTGTGTGTCTTCCTTGACTTTGAACAAGTTGTGCCACGTCTAATTATTATTGACCATTAAGCATTTAGCTTCCAAAACAATTATGTTTTTAAAAAATTCTTCTCAAAACTAATGCACACTTCTTTTTTTTTCTGCGAATCGTTATATGAGGTATTTAATCACTCTCGCTCATTTTTAAGCGACTTTATTCGCTCTCTCAACATGTTTACGGCTAAATATAAAAAAAAAATTTGGTTAACATTGACGTATATTCTTATACAAAGCTATTAATACGATAAACCCCCGTTTCATTTATTAAGGATTATAAACAGTAATTGAGTGTTTTGCCTTCGAGAACCTGATATTTACCAAGATCCCTCTTTTTTTTTTTTTTTTTTTTTTTGTAAGACGAAATACAAGCCCTGGCAGGATAAATTTCACCAGACCAAAAATTAATTAAAAAAAAAAGAAAAAAAAAAAGTTGACGATAATTGAATTATTCCTTACATTGGCCCGAGCTAGATCCACTTTCTAAATTATCGTTACTGGGTTCATACAATGGCACGACTTATTCTGAATTTTCTTATGCAGTAAAAATTTACAGCAATAAATATCTATCGATTTCATTAACAAGGATTACGCCTGCTTAAAGGTGAATTACAATATGCTGAGAACATAAAGCTTTAAGAGGACTAAAACGTGAAGTTTTGAGGACACAATTTAAACTGTGTGATAAATACCCACCATTAAATGGATCATCAGCACTTTTTTTCAGTGTGACAATAATATTTGGTGTGTAATTCTCCGAAAGCATTCAAATTATATTATTGTGAAGACCATTTCCTTTCTTTGAAAGGTTTTTAGGAGACAAGTATGTGGTGCATACTAATGGCACCAGGCTCCATTATGGGAACAAAAGATTGGGGACAAAAGTAGTATCACTATGGGTGACAAACAGCAACCGTATTATAATTATAGCTTACTATGCTATGCTAGCTTTACAAAATCCATCAGTTTTTAAGCATTAATGCGTAACTTGGATGTTTCGCGTAAGATACTAGCATTAGTACAGTTGGATAATCATTTTGGAAAAAAATTAAAAGCGAGCAATATGAAAAACTTTATTTAAAAAACAGAGAAACTAGTTGAACAGACTATAAAACAGTCGAGAGCTATGTGATCAGAGAATATCGTCGTATGTGCATAGCATGTAGGTCTACTGTATTTTTCTCTTATCATTAGTTTAACGTTAACAATCGTATGTGCATCATCTCATAAATTTGACATGAGACTTTGGCAATAAAAGAAATAGCTAAAGAAATAATGCTAAAGAGGTCCACATTCCACTCTCACACACATTAGTAGAAATACATTAATTGAGTGTTTGTTCCTTTTTTTTATAATTTTGCAACCTCGACACAGTGATCTACATTTCTATGGGAACAAACAAATAAGTATTAACTCTACAAGTCTCTTTAAAATCTAGATGATAGTGTAGAGGCTTAATACTAAAATAACCTTAGGTTTTTGGTCGGCTTAAAGTGTGTATGGCTCCGCATTGAGGTAAATTTTAAGACAAAAATCTAGGTGTTTTATTTGGAAAACATTATGATCCTATTGTCTAAATTCGAGTTTAATTTTCTTCACATACTCAAAAAATTCAATCGTTTTGATCTATTTCTAGATTGTAACCAGTTTCGAAGTATTAAATGTAACATTAGTCTTAGAGCTAACTTTAGATTTAAGCTGAAGAATATAACACGCTACACCTTTAAAATAAAATATTCAACCGAGCAATCAAAGATTGTAAAAAACTAAGAATTTAAGGACATAAATAACTGAGCTGTGATGTGAGTTGATCAAGTCAACCCATTTTGAGATACATAAATTGTATTATAACTCCGCCCGGCTTTTTCTAAAGAATCCTGGGAAAGCAGTCCATTTTTTTTTTCTGCAGGCTCCCACAATTTGCTTCAGTCTGGATGTATACCAATTCGAATTTATATCGGACAGCAATGAATTCATCAAATCGAATCTCCGATTCGAATCTCTCCCGCCCAGTGTCAAAAGCAGGGTAATCTTTACGACAATTTTGCTTGCCTTGTTTCTTGTTTCAATTTTGATGAAAATATTATACCCCAACAAATTTCGGGATCTCTTATGTAACAGTAACAATAATGATAACAGCTTCCATAACTACATCAGTAATGATGATGAAAATGTTGGTCCTTGGTCTTACAAAAAAAAAAAGATAAAAGTATTGTTTGCATCCACTGAAAAACAATATCATTACAAACCTTCCAGGTTAGTGTCATCATCGGTTAACTGGACATTGACGAGATGCGCATCAACCAGTGTCATCCAAACTTTTAACAGATCTGTTTTTTCTTTGTACCAGTCCAGATTGTCGCTATCCACGAAATGTTCAGCGTTATCTATAACAAAGTTAGTAAGGCGATCAACAAGAAGTATTTTCTTGTGTGCATCATCTCCGCTGCTATCAAGAAATTCTGGATCACCCACTTGTATGATGTCGGCAATGATTATGAGATGCTGTAGTTCCGAAGGCGCATCAGGCTTTAGCTTAGTGATGAGTTCATTCAAAAAGCTTTGCAGATCATTGTGGAGCGTTTCGTAACTTGACTGAAGCTCTTCCATGGCTGCCTGTCATGAATAAGGGAAAAGCAGTAGATCTATGCAGTGGAAAAATGCATGATAAACAAAAATACATCATCAATTCAAATTAAATAAATTATATCACATCATATGGCAGCCAATGGAACGTCATAGTCCTTCCTCTTTCTCTCTCTCTCTCTCTCTCTCTCTCTCTCTCTCTCTCTCTCTCTCTCTCTCTCTCTCTCTCTCTATCTATCTATCTATCTATCTATCTATCCATCCATCCATCTATCTATCTATTTGTCTGTCTATTTTTGTCTGTTTTTCTATCTTCCTGTCTATATATCTGTCTATTAATCTATCTACTTGTGTAACTGCATCATTGTTTAATTTATCTAACCCTAACTGAGTGTTTGTCTGTTTTTCGCTCTATTTATCAAACCTTTCCTTTATATCTCTATCTTTAAGTCTATTAACCTTTTCATTTATTTAAAAAATCATTCCGCCTCAATATTCTCTTTTTATCTGTCTTTCTCCTCCTGGACTTCAGACCACCTGTCTATTTCATAAGTTAATGTGTCTGTCTGCCTATCTTGCATTTTAATCATCTGTGTACACTGTACATATTTACAAAATCTTTTAATCTATTGGCTTAAGCTTAAACCTATCTTTTGGAGGTTTAAGTTAAAACATGTACGTAAAAAAAGATCGTAGAGATAGTCGAATAGTGAAATAGTAATTATGACAAATTTCCTCTGATTTTTCTTTGCTTTCAAATATCATTGCAAATTCTTTCCCAGGTAAAATTAATCCTACTGGAACAAGCAACAGAATAAGCTACATAATGTATGTCTTACGATATACATATGCAGTGTATACACATTCAAGTTTTTGAAAGGCTTATGAATAGACCATGAAAAAGAAAGAAATGGAGCGATAACTGTTCGCTTTAGGCATCTCTTTTGGCGTGTGATTTTTGTTGTGTTTGTTTGCAGCTTTAATTTGACGCACCGTCACGCTTGAAATAAAGTCTAGGTGGGTGTAAAGGATACTCGGATCCTGGAATGAAAATAAACTTTAAAATATACTGCCTTGTGTAACATTATACATTTTTAACATGCCCTGACAGTGGGCTAGTTTTAAAATTCAACTAAGTAAAGCTAGTGCCCTTGTTTTGAATATGTTTACGCCAGCACATTATTTCCGGTGTAAATTTGGTGGTAATAAAATACAAAAACTGCACTGGAAATTGATAGCGCTCCTGTATATGTTTTACTTAAATAATAATAAAGAATGGTTCTTGGAAAAAATGGATTGTCTTCTGAAAAAGATATCTTTAGACGAACAAAATTTCAAACCACCAAAGTTTATGAAGTGTAAATAATCAACAAGTTTGGGTTGTAGACGTTATTAGGGGTTTTTTTTGTTTTGTTTTGTTTTGTTTCAGAGAAAACAGATAAAGTGTGGTAAAGCTGTAAAAACCTGTGGACAGTGGAAAGCGTAGGAGTGTATGAATGATCAGTTTTGAATGCAGTTCTTCATGTATTTTACTTCTCAATAAACGAGAAGAATTTCAAAGCTGTTTCAAACACCATTCATGATTTTTTTTTTTTCACCTATCTAGTTAATTTGCACAAAATTGTAGATATCTAGAGGAATCTCTTATTTCTACATTGAAATTGTGCGAATTTTGTCATAATTGATTTTCAATTGAATGTCATCGAGTGAACTTCACGAAAATCAATCAACAGCAACGTCCTACAGACAAGCAGAACTCAACCTATGTAGCACATTTAATCCTTTAAATGACGAAAATTATTTTAAAAACAGTAGTAATAAATAACAAACATTTTAATATTGTTAACTTTAAGTATTATTTATGACAAAGCAATGGCCACTTACTGTTCACATCAGGCTAATGTAGTTCGCGAGAGACTAAATACAAAGGAATTTGGAATTCGAATATTTCTTACGGCGTTTATTAAAGTTAAGACCTTATTTAACACTTAAGCTGAAGATGTAGGCCTATAATATACTCACTGCTTTTTGTCTGGCTCTAGACCTATAGGTAGATCTATAATTATCCAGCGGAAATTTTTACTATGGTGCTTCACTCTTGTTTCTTCCTCAACAGTTTTTTTACCACAGAGAACGACAAATCGAACTTGGTTCTGATACAGCCGTAAGATCAGATCTATAATTATCATCTAGCGGGAAATTCCGTTTAATGAGTAAGCCCTTGATTCGAAGGTAATTATTTTTCAAAGCACTGAGCGCCGTCAGCCTCAGTATAAACCAACAGGCCAGTCTGTCTTGTTTTAGGTCAAGTCATTCATTAAGAATGAATTACTCTTCTGCCATCTCTAAGACTTAGATCAGATCCAGAATCTAGGTCTGCTCGGCGACGAAATTAACATCTATTGATGTTCACTTGACTGTGACGAAGGCAAACCCTTCACTCTGGTACAGTGTTATCTGACCCATTTTTGTATAAGTACACTGCCGTGCTTGTGGCATAACCAGGTGTGAGATTACTGTGTTAAAAACAAAACAAAAGGATATATCATTATTCCTTGTTTAAGTCATTGTGACATTCATTGCCTAGGCCTAAAGACTATCTTTAACCCGATCTAGGGCTATTGTCCTTGTCATCTATCGTTATGTCAACTCCGTTTAATAATGTAACATGCTCTGAGGTGTTCACTTCTATTTTCGGTTTGGTCATTTGAAATAAGAAAAGGGCAATGTAATCAAAGCTCTGAATTGCACTTTTCAAAATTATTATATGGGTGTTTGTCTGTCCCATCGTGTACTGTTATACAAAACCTAAATCAACCGTGTCTCTCACAGTTGGTATGAATAAATTCTTTCTTAAATCAGGTATTTGTGATTTTCGATTATAAGCTTGTTATATAAATTGGACTGTAGATAATTAGAGTCGAACAGGTAGAACGAGTCTGAACAGATAGATTCGTTAGAATGATAGACTTTTCAATGTCATTGAATTAACGTTACATTTTTTTAATGAAAAAAAGTATATTTCTGAAAGTTTATTCATATATATATATATATATATATATATATATATATATATATATATATATACACACATATATATATATATATAAACCGTGCACGCATCCCTGACATGGGGCCGAGCATAAGAAATAAGGAAAAATAAAAGCTATCGGGCTGCCTGATTTACAGCAAAATAAAATAAAACTTCAGTATACTGTTTATATTTCCTAAAGTTTCCTTTCATTAACAGCGAATCAAGGTTAATCATCCTTCATTTTCTTTACCTCGATAAAATGGCTTTCGTAAATAGTTATGCAAATCCATGTTTCCTATTCCTACATAGGTAATTACCCGTACATAACAAAGTGGCTGGAGGAAGGCCACAGGTGTAGGGCCTGCCCACTGAGATTTTTGTTTCCCTAGGGGATACGTGCAACGTTTAGTTCAGTTCATCTTGATTGAATTTTAGGATTTCGATATCCAGCGTACAGTACAGAAAAACAAGATTCTTGGTGCCTTAAACGGGATCATTATTCAGTTGCTGCCAGTTAAAATATAGAATATTAAAATAGGCAGAGGCAATATCACGAAAATAAGTAATTTGTGTTTGCATTAACGAGATATCATTTTGATGATCATAAAGAAGATAAAAATTTGGATACAGGAAATAAAGAGATTAAGAAGACGTTCATGCAATAGTTATTTTCACGAAATTGTTATTTTCACGTCGTTTGTTTGAAGCAAGTTTATTTTAAGTCAAGTGCACCGTAAAAATGAAAAAGAGCTTATCGAATTTTGGATACGGAAAGGACGAATATCCGGATGAGTGGAAAGATAGAGCTTAAGAAATAATCTCAATAAAAAAAAATACATCTAGAACACTCAGGTAAATTAAGTAAATTAATCTGAAATCATCACCTCTCTCTATGATAGTATGTGTGTGAGTGCGTATGTGTGTGTGTGTGTGTTTTTAAGATATCTGTATTTTTATGATTAACATAGTGTGAAGTAAAAAAGAAAGTTTATTACTTTAGCAAACGTTATAAATCACTCCCTCTGCGATATTCCCTTCTTAAGCTTTAGCCATATTAAAAAGAAAAAAGTCCACGCAAGAATTGACATCAAAGGTAGAAAATACTCTGTACACATTCTTTCCAATCAAAAAAAAAGAAAAAGAATATCCATGTAATATTATCTTAAAGTAGACTTTACCAACTGCGATAAAAGATAAACTGTCTTACAGTTCCTCTTCTTCAGGTACCTTGTCTGGAACAGACATTGGCGATCATGTTACTCCACCCAAACCTATTCTCAGTTAAGCTTATCAAGTTTTTGATGCTACCCTTGCCTATTGCCCATGATTTACTTTTGATAAAATTTATTCTCTGTCTACCTCTACTGTTTTGCATTCAATCTTTCCAGTGATTGCTAAGTGTTCCACACCCTTGTGTCGGCAATCATAGATGTAGCTGTCTCTGTCTTATGGTTTTAATTAGTGATTGCTCAAGATTAGCTCTTTCAGTACCAATTAATTGGACTTTTTCTCAGTCCATGATATCATCATCATTCTTCTAATAAACCACATCTCTACCGCTCCTAGTTTCTTCTGTTTCCTTTTTATTGTCCAACACTCACTATCATACAGAAGTACTGAACATACATATATTTTTATTACCCTTATTTTGCTTTTCATATTTATGTTTCTGTTTACCAGTTTTGGTTTCATTTTATTTATTTTTTTTTTGTTTTGTTTTGTTTCATTGGCTTACAGTTTAATCCACTTAACTCAATGTCATGGAATAGAAAGATCCGGTCTTTTTTTTTTTCCTCATTTCCCAATACACACTTTTGCTATTTTTTTTTTTGTTTTTTTTTTGTTATTGTTATTCATTTTATGAATAATACTAATAGGTTCATAATTCATATAACTTTCAATTTCATTAAGTTGTGTCGTGTCACATGCAGTTTGATGTGGGTGGAAGCATTTTAACGTTATTATAACATTACATTGTACACGTGAGCCATGAGCACACTGCTGCGCAAATCCAACTAGTCCTTATTAACAACACAGTTTAACTCACTCTTAGTTTAGAGCCTTTCCTCTTGTTCTAGGGTTTACTTGTATTATACGTTGCCTTTTTATAGATATGATATATATAATATACATCTAAATATTATATATATATATATATATATATATATATATATATATATATATATATATATATATATATATATATATATATATATATATGAAAGACAGACACTCAAGGAAAATAAAAGAAGCTCCTACAAGTCCCTAAGGCAAAAGATAGACAGATAAAGGCGCAAATATGTAGGGCGCGACAACCTCATCTAGTATAGTGAGGCCTCGATGAAGTGCTCTTTGAGATACCTGTGTTAAGGAGTTAAAGGGAGGCTTTCTACTTTCTGAAAGAGAGAAGATTTATTTGTAGAGGTATAACAAATGCGTAGGCTTCAATTTAATATATGAAAATTGTACATAAAATCGCACCCATGCATAGTTATGTGCTGTCATGTCTTGGCGCAAGTCATACTCATTGCTTACCGAGGTACGCAAGATGTTTTTCTTTTCTAATTAAGTGCCTTGTGCAACAAAAGAAGCAACAAATCATCCCGAGAGGATAAACTCGTGATGTTTATGTTAATATTCATATAATCTTTTTTTTTAAGCAAAAAGAAAAGAAATGAGTTTGAAAACAACGCGCAATATGTATTAAAACACTGCATACATCTATGTACACAGAATTAAGAATCAGTACCGGTATAGAATTGAATGTAACATCATGTGTGCTATCAAGAGTTGAATTAACAATAATAAATGCATGACCAATGCCGTTGTCACCAATTTTTGGTTTTTCAACCCAAAAAAGCATAAAAAAGAAGCAGTGAGTTTATAAATGAAGCGCTTTGATCGTGAAGGCCACAAAGATGACCAGGACTGCATTCTACGTAAAGGGTACGCATATGATTTGCCTTGAGTTTTTTTTTCAACGTAGATGTATGTGTGCTTCAAAATGTTTCCGTACCTCTAGCCCTAATCTGAGCGGTGCATATATTTGATATTAAATTTTAATATACACTTTCTTATGATCAATTTTTCCTTTTTCCTTCATGTTCATCTTTCTTTCCTTAACTAAAATCCAATGATCTCTGATTTAGTTAGCGTGGATTCGCCTTAATATAAACTTGCTTCAAATATTGTTTCACTGAGGATTAATCTGGCATGCACTCCACGTTTTTATCTTTTTTATTGCGATCGAAATAACTTGAGATTAATATCAATACTGCCCCATAGAAAATCTCACGGAATATTTACCTCCCCGAAGAAAGAAAAATCGTAAGGAATACGGGCGTACTTTCAGCTACGTCGTTACATGAAATATAGGTCTTATTATGATTATTATAATTTTTTTTTTTTTTTACTACATGATTCGATTTAGTGAAACAATGTTTATGAGTATTATTATTTTAGTGTAATTACTCGTCCAAACAAGGTCATCTCAGCCTCTCAAGTCGGCGTTCGGTGGGTTTTAACTCGCAACCACGACAGAAGGGTTCCTTCAGATTTTTTAACGTGAAAAGCGACATACAATAATTATGAAACCTGTCTAATGTCTAGAAATATTCAGCTTAAAATCACGAGATATGGTCTAGTCCAGAAAACGCAACAACCTAATAGACGAAGAGACGGACAGAAAGAAAGAAGTAAAAAAAGAGAGAGATGAAAGATATAGAGCAAAGGCAGACAGAACGAAAAGAAAGAGAAAGACACGAGAGAGAGAAAAAGATGACAAAATAATGGAGTAAATGAGAGCGAGAGACAGACTCAGATAAAGAGAAACAGCAATCAGGTTACAAAGGTCATGCAACTGCAAGGATATAGATATTCAATGCTAATGATTCAAAAATTCAATGATGCATAGCCATATGAAGTTTGTAGTTTAGAGATTATTACAATTGCCCACTGCAGATCGCCTAGCCCACTGCCCAATGTCGAATGAATAGCTTTGTGATTTTTTGAAAATTAATTGAAATATATATATATAAATGCAGGTGCACCATTAAGGGTACCGCTCTGAAACACAATATTAAGGCATATGGCCTATATTTTAGAAATTGTCTGGTACACTACTGTTCATGCTATTTTTGCCAGTCCCATGTTATCTCAAACCATCATGATAAATTACATGGCGGCAAAAATGTTTTTTATGAGATATATATGTTTGCTTCAATAATTTACTAAATACTACTCATTCTTAAGTCAACCACTGCGTTAAAAACCACCATTGTGGTTATTGAAAGTTCTGTTTCTTAGAGCTATACAAAATTTGTGTTGCCCATTAAATAGTTATGAGGTATAAGTAAAAAAAAAATGTTTGCACTTCAAAGGCAAACTTTTCCTGCGAATGCATCTTTACGACATCCATACTATAATAGTTCAAATAAGCGCACATCCACTGTTGATTTCCGCAAAAGTATAAAAATTTCCCATCTTTAGAATAAATTTAAGCAATATTTACAAAACAGAATGATGTACGCCTGCCACTTTAATTATTTATATCGATCTGAGAACGGAATGCATACAATAATTTTATGTAACTATTATGTCTAACATTATTTGCCGCAGGTTTGTAGACACTTCCTTTTTGTGAAGCAAAACAATTTCTATGCCCTCGTGCTTGGCTCTTCTGTACAATNNNNTGTACTTAAAGGTAGAACAATTTAAACTATCATGCAATTTTGATATTTAAAATAAAATCTTTTGCATCCATGAGGAGAAACTTTCCTGAAAATATATTTTCAGAATAACCTCTCCCTCTATATTTTTTTTCACATACTATCTAATATGAATTATACTTTTGTAAGCCGTAACATTATTCTATTATTTTGTTTATCCCTAATTTAAAGCAATCCATAGTTCACATATATGTGTATATAGAAGTATCAATTCACTTTTATGTGGACCACTTTGAAAAACTGCGTTAAGAAGAGCGAGGATACGTCGAAGGCTTGAAAGAATTTGTTTTTTGATGATAGAGGTATGATTTTTTTACCGCATTATACTTTACAAAGTTTGATCTCTTTATTAACAGAAATATAGATTTCTCAGTGATGCCTCTGCTGTTTTACTGTGTAATTTTGCCCTGATAAAGAGATTGGTATGGATATGTCCTTGAGAAGACGTCATGAAAAAGCCTCATACTTGTCCTTGCATTTATTTGTACGAAAAGGTTCCTTAACAGCAAGGGTTTTTAGTTGTTTTCACGATACTATTTTCGAAAAAGTAATTGAAAAAAATTCTGTAAAACCAAGATAAAATTACCTTTTCAAGTATTGTTTGAATGTTTACAATTTAATTTTTCTGTAGATACATAAGATATTATCTCGAAGCTGTGGGCGGTTGATATATCAAAATGGTTGTGAAAGCGTTGCTGGGAGTTTGCAGTGATCGCTGCGAGATCAATGCTGATGTTAGAAAACTTGAAGAAATAAATAATTTCTGGAAATTGAATTGCTCTTCTGAAAGTTTTTTTGATACAAACTAAAAACTGTTCCTTTAATTTTCCGCAAGACTTGTTGTGATTTTTGTTCTATAGTCTATTTGAAGAACTCATTGTCACCGGCAGTGTTGAACGAGATCTATAACTAAACAGAGCCAAGCCCTTCACTGTCATATTATTTTATCTCTCAATTGCAATAATAGTCAATAAACCCAATAAAACTGACATCTGTCACACTTAAGTGTCTGTATATTACAATAACAGTCAATAAACCCAATAAAATTGACGTCTGTTTCACTCTAGTATCTCTCAATTACAACAATAGTCAATAAACCCAATAAAACTGACATCTGTCACACTCGAGTATCTCTCAATTACAACAATAGTCAATAAACCCAATAAAACTGACGTCTGTCACACTCTGCCAGACACCTTCGCAGGAGCAAAGCCTTGACAGAAACACAATTCAGGAGTCGTACTTGCATATACTAGCTGAGCCGAACATCAAGACGATCTTTCTTACTCTCTACTGGCAAGTTAGATCTTGAGCGAGACTAATTGGTCAACAAAAAGATGTTT
>BLXT01008609.1:238862-253890 GCA_019648995.1 Plakobranchus ocellatus | reverse complement strand
CCCTCTCTCTCTCTCTCTCTCTCTCTCTCTCTCTCTCTCTCTCTCTCTCTTTCATTCTCTCTATCATTCTTTTCTTTCTCTCTCCATGCCCACCTCTTTCTTTTTCTTCCCTTCTCACTGTCTCCTTCTCTCTTTTTTCCCCTCTCTCTCTCTCTCTCTCTCTCTCTCTCTCTCTCTCTCTCTCTCTCTCATCCTCTATCTCGTTCTCTCTCCCCGCCAATCAAACCAGCTTTCTTTTGCCTCTCTTATTTTGGCTGAACATCATGGTTTCTCTGTTTATTAGGATTCATATAATTATGTAACAGTAAAATGACTTTATGTAATAAATGTATTTGACTGCATAATGTCTGTATGTGACTGTGCAACATTTGTATGTAACTGTGTTATGCTTTGTGTGCCTTATAAAGTCAGTATGTGACTTTGTAATGATGTTATATGACTGTGTAATGTCTGTGTGGGACTGTACATTTTCTATACTAAATGTGTAATGACTGCGAGTCTGAAAGATGGAAGATCTGCAATAATTGAATGCATGTTCTAACACTAATACACAGATGATAGAAGACTAGCGAGTAAGAATAACTAGAAAATGAAAGGGGGGAAAAAAACAAGCATCTTCAGAGGATCATGAGTCTTGGAGGTTTGGCTTTTGTAATTGCAAAGAAATAATGCCATACATTTCTTTATTCTCTTTTACATGAAGTATTTCTACTCCACTAAGCTGTTATAATTATCGCTTTTTATTATTTTTTCCCTCATATTTTTTTTTAATTATTGGGCATGTTTCCTCCATAGATAGTCGGATTTAACGATGTGCAAAAATTAATTCTATTGATCTGTAGAATCCATCTGACGCATTTGATTTCCATGTGACGCATCTAACAATATAAAGTATGATTGTGTGAAGTAAGGTTGGGACAGAACCGTTTTTATGATATTTTGCTTGGCGCGCTGGTAACTTTATGATGCAATTTCATTACTTTCGGTTATCTGAAGATGTAATATAATTGTAAGGTAAGTCCAAACACGTAATTTTACGGCAATTCTAATCATTTTAATTATTTATTAAAAAAGGCAGAAAGGAATTGCGCTTTGTGTTCTCATAGTTTAACTTATGATCTAGGGCACAGACCATTGTTTCTCTGCCACTAACCCAGTCTGTGTCTACAAGTAGTTGTTGTTTTAGGAAGAGGAGGAGGAAGAGGAGACAGAGAAGAATAGGAGTAGGAGGAGTTGTTGTAAAGCAGAAGAAAAAGATAAATTTACCTTAGCTTACAAATGAGATAGGATGATATTTTTTGGGGGGGAGTCCAGAAAATAGTAACTAATTCTTGATCTTTTGCCGCAAAGTTTAGTCTTCAAAACCTTTTTTGCAGCAGCTCGCCAGTGGAAACTTTATAGCTTTTCCCACCTACGCCATCACATGCACAGAGGCACTTGGACAAAGATTACGCTCGCCAAAGTCTCATAAAGTTGGTTTACTTTAATTAAGTTTTACTTTGTTTCATGTACGCGCTAAAACTTCCCTGTGAGAGCAGGGGCACAAAATTATTCCTATTTCTCAAAATTGGATTATATAGAGAACCAGCAAAGAGTCAGTTTCATAAAAACTATATCCTCTGAAGCAAAAGTACTTTCAAACAAAAAAAATAAATTCTAGAGGAGTACTGAAAGTTTAAGAAATTCATAACATGGATTTTAAGTAAGAGCTTTATGTCTCAATTGATGACAAATAGAAAATAAAAACATACACCGAACTGATAATATATAATAAAACAATTTAGTAGATAACATTCAACCTGAAATCACTTTTTTTTTTACTCCTTACTTTATCCATAAAAAGTACATAATATCATTTTATCCTAGTTTTTGTATGAGTGTAACAGTGCGGTATGTCATGCCATGAAGAATGTATTGTGTGAAAACAAAACTGATTGCTACAATCCACTTAGTTTTCTCTGCAATGGTGATGATGTAGATAGTTGCTGGTGATAATAGTGAAGATGCGTGGGATTATTGTTGCATAGTTATGAAAAGCATAATGATGATGTTGATGACGAGAAAGAAAATACTCTTCGAAATCATAACTGCTAAGTTAAAACAAAAAGTGTAGCAAATTCTTTGAAAAAACAATGCATTTTTCTTTCTATTAAACTTTCATCAAGACATACATCAAGAAGAAAGTAAAAAATAAAAATTTTTAACCGCCCAGTTAAACCGTAGCATACTCAGATTTTACGCTTGCCAGTGCAGACAATAAAAAGATCAATATTTTTAGAAAAAATATAGTTTTCTACAGGAATAGTGTGACAGGTTAACCTAAACTCTATTATTAGTTAGGACGTAGGCTTTCGATTCTGAAATTGAACTTAGATCAAGTATAAATGTACTTTACAAAATTGAGAGGAAGCAATCATTAAAAATTTCCCTTTACGATCCCATGAGGGAGCTATTTCCTTTTGTTTTCTCAGCTCTTGGCGAGAAATAAAACGCACTGGAGAAAACACATGTAATTGTAAATATGTATCTAGACAAGCTCGCGGGTATAAATAGTGCGGATCCTCTCATAGAAAACCATCTCTCGTGGAAAAAGATACTTAATCTAAACATGCTTGTAAAGATTCGAACCGCATAAGTAGTTAATCTGAGAGCATACATCGGATCAAATCCCCTTTACCTACCTAAGGAAGAAAAGTGTTTCGTATCAACTCGGTTAATAAAAAGGGCCATTTTTATTCTGTTTTCTGCTTGCATGTCTACAAATGCAGGGGATCGAGTCGACGACGGTGTTCTTTTTCTTCTTCCTCTCCTCCTCTTCCTCCTCGTCGTCGTCGTTGTTGTTGATTTGTTATCGATAGGTATTTTTTTTTCATCATTTAGAATTTATTTGTGTAAATAGATTCTTTAAATATAGCTTTGATTCCATTTTGTGTATGTGTCTGTGTGTGACATTAGCAAAAAATTCTGAAATTTGTCTGTAGATGTGTAATATTAGACTCTCACAACAATAGAAACAATTTTTTTTGTGTTTAAACATAGAACATTATTATAAAATTAGTACTCTTGGCATATTTTAAACCATCATTTAGTGTTCGTGTATTAAAACCTCGCAAACCTCCATAACATTTTGGAAGATTGCAAAATAATAAAACTCCGTAAATCCCATTAAAAATGGTTATATTCAACAAAAATAACATAGTTCAGCTCATAGGTTTATGCTATTACAGATTTACAATTATTAAGCGAAACTTGCAGTTTCACGTTTAAGTGGATAAATAGGATGTCAATTAAACTGAATGGTTTTAGAAAAGTCTATATCACAAGCACCCCATGTCTGTTTTATGTAAAATAAGACTTAAATAAGAATAAACCTTTCTTATTTCTCTAGGCTTTGTGGAGCTTTGAGCGTAAAGGGCTAATGATGCGAAAGCAGCAAAAAAGGAGATTCTGAATTCTGAAAAAGCACGTTTCAATATGGCAATTAAAAATGGGATCGTTTATACATAATAAAGCTTAATTATATAATTGTTCTTAAGCTACCCTTAGATAACCCCAATTTCTTGTATATATACCTAAAATTTTGTGTTGTTTTCCTTTTCAAACAAGAAGCAATTGCATCAGCAAGTTTTCGCTGAGCTGGGGGATAACTCATGATCTATGCTTTAATTTGATATTTTTTTTTTATTAGCAAGTTTTTGATCTTTTATGCTAGTCCAAACATTTTCCCCCGAGAAGAAGAATGTCAAAATTATTTTTACCTGATCTAATGCTAATTGCGACGCAAGCTTGGCTTGTTTAATTTCACTTTTTGTTGTGGTGCTTGTTTACAATGCTATATATATACCGGTACCATAAATGAAATCTGAGTTTTTCAGAAATTTTAGATTAGTGTTTATTTTGACAGTTTTGACGACATTAACTAATGGCACACGTCAATTGTCCAATGGGTCTGTAATTATGGCGCATAGAGGCTTCCACCTTAATATTTTTCATTTCTTGAAAATTCCTCAGCTCCTCCTGCAGCATTTTTTTTTAGTTTTTGGACATAATTTGCATTTCCACATCTATAAATAAAGAAGAATTTTGGTGTTAATCATGAGTGATCCATTTTCAACTTAAATTTTATTATTTTCTAATGGAAAATAGTCCAAACTATGTTTCGTAAAATTAAGTTACTTTTTTTTTTAATTCTTGCCCAAAATCAAGTTTACACTATTTTTATGGCATCTTGTGTTTTGTTTTCCACAAAAAGGTTAACACCATTTCGCACAGATTTTGTGAGGAAATAACACGGAAACAAAATATGGTTTCTACAATCAGCTCAGTGTTTATTTTATCAAGCGTTACCATTAAAAAAATTACTTATGTTGGTATACGTAATTTTCTTTAAATAGCTTTTACTTCTACATGGACAACAGCAATTTTTAAGTGGGAAGTGGCAGGCCTTTAGCGTATCGATGAAAAGGTAATCACACCACTTAGTACATAGCTCTATTAAAAATTCAAACATAGTATGTTTAAAACTTAATTCACGAAAGGCAGATGCAAGTTCAAACTCCGGTTATAGTGAAAAAAAAATGTTGCTATAATTCCATGTGAATATTAAGTTTGTTCGTCTGAGTTAACTTTTAATAATAGAGGGCCACTCTCATAAGTCTCATAATCGAAAATCTGAGCCAGAAAAACAGTGCATTTAATAAGATTATAGGTTCAATTGCACCAAGTATTTCCTAATAAGCCTACGTGAGATGGTTTTTGGGTGTAGCCAGTCCAAAAAGGTGATCTCAGGCTTTCATGCCCCCCCTGTGAGAATAAAAATATTCAAAATCTGCACTCCCAGAAACAAGTTTTAAGGATCTTGGAGATGCTTCGATAGTTGATGAACATGATTTAATATAGTAAACTAGATGCAATTATCGGCTTAAAAAAAATTGAACAATACAGTATCGTATATTACATTACAATGATTCGCCTAAGAGATGGTGAAAATTACAGTACCAAGAATACAAGTAAAAAAAAAGAGAGTGAAAGTGATAGATTATATTTATATAAACTCAGGAAACTAATGAATAAATTTTAAAATGAATGAGAAATTAATTATACAATATACATACTGTACACTACATACAAACAATATAGACATACACTCATATTCTAAATGCATACATACATATATATATATATATATATATATATAATTTTATATATATATATATATATATATTTATAAACATGTATATTTTCAGAACATTCAAAAGTGAAGTAAATACATACATGAATGTATATGATTCCAAATGCATTGTTTGTAGTATATACTTTACACAATTTATATATTACACACATACATTTATGTGACCATCCATAAAATTCATTATACATCTAGACGATGCAAAGCTTTATTACGTTGAATATCAAAACAAATCGTTAAATGTGGCTTCCTTTAAGCTGCCGGTAGGCCTATGTTAACAATTTCATTGACGATAATCCCTTGAAAAGTGGAGCTGTAGTATCTGTAACTGTTATCTGAAGCAATATCCTGACAAGAATGTTATTTAATGGTCAAGATATAAATGCACATACATACTACTCTTTCACCTTTTTTCCTCTCACCTTCCTACTTCATATCCAAAATGTATGTATAACAAGCTCAAGACTGATAGCGTAGAGGGAAACGTTTCTGCAAAAAAAATAAGTGAAAAAAGACACTCCTACGATCTTAAAAATCTCAATAATTTCTCTATTTTAGGTTATTGCATTCTAACGAGAAAGGAGTAAAATCTTCAGTGGTTGTTGAATGTGATCGGTGCAAAAACAAAAACTGAAATTTTACAGAATAAAATAAGAAAATACACCGTACAGATTACTGTATGAATGAAGATAGACAGACAACTCATTAATTTGTCTAAAAATTCGAAACTGACATAATGTGCATTAAGGCAGAAAAAAATTATACAACAATAGGCAGTTTATAAAATTGTCGTAAAATCTTAAAAGGTGTATTTGACATCAGCTAAAGCAAGAACAAAAATTGCATAGATTTAACCTTAGTTTTTTTACGTTTATTGTTTGATGAAATGTAGAAAAACTAAACTTATCATATTCGTTTAAAAAAAGTACAATGTCATCCAAAACTTGGAAGATTGATTAAATTTACTAATTTACTAAAAATAAGTTCATGTTCCATTATGGATGGATGGATGGATGAGAGAGAAAGGGAGAGAGAGAGAGAGAGAGAGAGAGAGAGAGAGAGAGAGAGAGAGAGAGAGAGATCGGAAAGTTTATTGTATGGAGTTCGCTTTTGTTCAAGGACACTTCGGCACGACATCGGCCTTTTTTCAGTTTCGAAAGTCGCACGAATGCCATCGCCATCAACATATTTTCCTCTGTTTGATAATTTTAATATGGTGGGTTTTCAATAACGTCTTGTTTTCACCAAAAAAGTGGCAAACAGTGAAAATCAAACTATGAAGCTTTTAGATTCAAAGCAAAATTTTTTTATGTGCAAAATAACCACCAACGCCCCATAAGACATAATACGAGTTGCTATGCATAGTAAAAAGGAGTAATATTGAATAAAAAAAAGACATTAGGGCACAAATTTCTTGTATTTATTTCCTATATATGACGTTTTGCGTCATTCATCCTTAAATAAGAATTATTTAAAAGTCACTTAAATTAACACTTAGGTATGTGATGTTCCAAAAATTCAAATGATATACCAATGAAAAAAAAAAAAAACATGATTGTGATGTTTCATTTGAGGAAAAAAAAAACATTTAATTAGTAGGTGTAAAGACATACTTTCAATACAATTTAACATTCATTTCCAATGTATATATGGAACACATCTTTTTGGGAAATAGTATGGCATGCTAATACAAGTATTATTGCAAATATTGAGCAAAGTACAAAAAACAAAAATGAAGATTACAATACGATCTTTTATTCAATATCAAGGAATCAACAATTGTCCCACTTTGGTAAGCTCTAGCGAGGAACAGATCGCAGTCATATCTAATGCTTTCTACATGCATACATTTTCACATAAAATTATGCATATTTCAGAAAAGCATCCGGTCTGTCATCAAAAAGTATAGAATTGTTTATTTCACAGTACACTGGGGCAGATTGTGCTTGATAGAGAGATATGCTTTGGCACCGGTCACACTGTTGCCCCCGTCAAATTATGGAAATAGGACTTATACATAAGATCCAATTCCCATCACAATAAAAGTTAATTATTTTAGTGTTTTTGAAAATAAAGAAAAGAGGAAAGGTGATGCAAAAATAAAAATAAAATAGATGAGTAATGTTTGGCATCTTCGGTCTTATTCTCCCCCAGAATTCACCTTTATATGCTTATTGCGAACACATTGCACTTTGACTCGACTTGCTTGGTTTTATTTGTTTGGTTAGAAAGATAGAGATTAAAAGCTTTTTTTAGAATAATACACTGTAAAATGAATAAATATGTTGAAAAAAAAATGCAATCCACAAACCATCTATTTGTGGAAAAAAATAGACAAATATCTTGATCATTTTAATGTTCACAAAACCAGAAGATCTTATGGTAAAATTGTTCAAGCGAATTCTTACACAGGGTTGAGACAAACGCACAGCATTATCATTTTTATATACCGACACTAATAAAAAGAGCAATAACACCCTATAATTTTACAGGATACAAACATTTTTGCGAATACAAATTAAACAAAAGAAGAGTATGTCATTTTTGTGCATAATTACTAATAGTGTAAGTAGAGACAAAGGATTACAGCTGAATTTTACTTTGACAAAACTTGAGTCCAGTGATTTTTAGTTCATGGTTTCACCAAATTGGCATGTTAAAAGTAGGTACCGAGCACATTAATTCTTGATATGTAATTCTTTACCCTTCTCTTTTTCTTTGTTTTTTTTTTAAACATCAAAACAATGTCCTTGCATTACTATGTTAGCCTAAAAAAGCCACCAAGTCATTTGCACCATTTCCCTTACAATATGATGGAAACCAAACACAGATCAAGTTATTGAAGCAAGTGTAGCTAGACTACAACGAAAATACTGATATGAGTTATTGTTGACAGACTTGGAATCATTTCCAGTAGGATTCATAGGCAAAATTTTAGACTTTAAACAAGTAACACTGTACCTTTTTGTAAAATTAAAATGCAAAATATAAAAAAAAAGTTATCTGAAAAAAAGTTGAAATCGCAGAATTGAACAGCGCTAGAGGAAGAATGCTATCAGACTTAGTCGCAGACAGAATGCTTTTGTTTTTTTTTTTCACTAAGAGAGTGTGTTAAAGTACTGAAATAGTGAGACATATTGTGTAACAGAAAGTTCAAAATTATCAGTTGCAGTGACTTGAATTATGTGCTTAACTTTGCAGGGAACAAAAAGTGACAGGTTTGCAGAGAGTTGCCGTCAAAGAAAATATATGCTCAACTTAAAGCACCAAAGATTATGTGAAGGTAACATTTGAAGCTGAAGGATTTGCCACAGAAAGTTCAAATGTACTGGGTAGGACGACTACACTTGAGTAAAATTAAATCAAATGAATTTCCTAAGTTTAGAAAACTCACGGAGGTCAAGAATAATACAGGATATTCCCTCGACATGGACCCAGCAACCGCTCAGAGCGTGAGTGCATAAATATGGGAAAGAGAACGCGAAACTAATCTTATCTTATCTCTATATATGTTATTGTTTGACAGGACATTGCAGACAAGCAAACTTACTGAGAACCGAAATTCTGCAAAAATGTTCTATGTTTTGGTTTTTTTTTTCTTTTTACCCAGTTCTTAATCGAGCTTGAGATTTTATCCGGTATTAATCAAAATTTTAAACTAAATGTTTACGTTTATTCACAGCTTTTTACCATTCTAAGCATGTATCGGGAAATTCCTTTGATGCCCAAGGCTTCACATCTTAGCATTTCGATAATATTGGGCAACCTTTGAATACGGAACCCAGCTTGACATCTAAAACATCGGAACATCTTCATAGATTTCACCATAGTGCTAACATCCATATACTTCGAAACCAGCGCGATGTTCCATCAAGGTTCCAAGGTAGAGGAACAACACGCAAGGAAATTGGAAATTTTTGGAAATCAAGCTGAGGAAATTATGTAATTAAACAATAAAGGGTCGAACAACTTTCTTGGTTAACATTACATCTGAAGTAAACATTGATAGCCTCTGAGAACCTTTTTTTTTTAAGCCAAGAAACACGTCGTAAGAACCATAGTTTCACAAATAGGCCAACAGACTTAAGCACAAACCACTACAGGATTTGGTCCCAGAACGTGATGATAGCACGGGCATTGAGTCTAGGCCCTCTGGTTTCAAAGCACTGAAATTTCCCACGCCAAGCAATTACGGACAGATGTTCAAAAGAAAAAGCTGGACAACTGGAATCACAAAAGGACAAAGGCAAGCAAAAAAGATAAACTGGGAGAAAAAACAAAGGACGAGTTCATTCTGTACCAATGTCATTATCCTTTAGAAAGTTTCTTTCAGATTGATATGGCGCCTTATAGGGCTGGATGATATTTTCTGTTCCCCCTTAAGCTGATTTTGGCATAACATAGTGCTAAAACCAAACCCCCAAAAAATATAGCCCGGTCCTGCAGTTTTCTCACAGTTTCTATTACTTTCAGAAATTTAAAGAGAGACACAGCTTTCGGGATAGCAAATCCCACTCTAAAAAAGCCATCATTACCAACTTCAAAATATCAAATACAGTCAAGAAACGATTCATAAATGAAAGCTTCAATGACGGTATGTTTATCCCACTAGTTAAGTGATCCCGTGTTTTCTGGCCGAACGCTGGTGGCGAGATAGGAACCTAGTGCTGCAGTCCCTGAAAAAGTCAGAGTGAGTTCACAAATACAGGACGACAACTATGCAGACACAGAGGGATGCACTAGAACTAGTGAAAGGAGGATTGGGTTAAGAAATGTAAGTGAAATAGTGTGTGTGTGCGTGTGTGTGTGAAAGAGAGAGAGAGAGAGAGAGAGAATAAAAGAGAGTCAGAGGGACGAAACGGTGATTGAAATTCTTAATTGCAATGAAAGGAATTTCTGAATGCAGATACGCCACAGACTGTTATTCAAAAGTTACAATCCCTAAGAGTAGAAAAAGGGTAAATCAAATTATCTTTGTACGTTTTCCTCTGCGTGTGGCTAGGATATGAAATTATTCATTTTTGAAGAGGCCATTTCAAGACTGATTATATATTTCATAGTTCTAATATATATATATGTATTATCGTTTAAGACAGACCAGTGCAAATCCAGTCGTTGAAAGATTGCTTTACTTCACAAGCTTTACCTAACTTTACTTTACAGGCATCTCTCAATTTGGTCTTCAAGTTTTCACTATTCATTTAGATTCGCTTTACAAGCAGCCATTTACAGCCAATCTTGTGTTGCTTTCAAGACTTTCACGACACTTCAACTCTTTTTGCATCACCAACAGTCTTTTACAAGCACTACTCAGAGGCTGTCATTTTTGAAGGACATTAAAATTTTCTTTTCGAGCAGACACCCAATTCACGATTGAATGACAGTATGCTTTAGAGCTTTGCTACAAAGATTAATATCAATACTCGTGCAGAACTGCTAGCAGAGCAGAGCCTTAAATATGAGAATCTTCTGAAACATTGCTATGCACATTTCAGGGAAATAAATGTTGGTGCTGCGAAGCGCACAACGAGCGTATTGCCAGATTCCCTCACAGGTGTACCAGTTCAGATGTTGGTGGTTAGTGATCACAAACATGCTGTTAGTAACAGGAGGCGCCATGATGTTAAATTTGTAGAGAGTAGGGCCGGCCCTAAGAGGAAAGGATAGACACGCTGAACTGATACACTTGAGGAACTCGGAACATACGCGAAGCATCACCCAAACTTTCTTATTGCCTGGTTATAGGCGTTTCTCATGAGAGCAGCGAACAATTTCGTGCACAATAATTTGTGCTTAATTTTCATCTTATCGGCGCAAAGCAATTTTGGTAACACCGCAAAAAAGCCGCTCTTTTTATTTATCAGTGCTCTGCTGTCCTGCACGAAGCGTTTTTTTTTTTTTTTTATGCTTTATTTGCTCTTTCTTACATTTACATTTTTCCGATTATTTTGCCAGCCAGGACTTTCCTGCTCTTTTTCAATCTGTCTGCTTTCTATATTTTTCCTGCTCTTTCTGCTTTATCAGCTTCTTCACTCATTATTCTTCTATCAACTTGATCTCCTGCTCAATACATCTTTTTTTATGCTAAAGCTGCCTCTTATCGTTAAGCATTATCTTTCCTTCCTCTTCTTTTTACTGTATCTGTTGTAGATCTTTATCTTTCCTTACTGCTCTTTTTACTTTATCTGCTCATTCTGCTCTTTTAGCCTCGCCTACTCAGTCTGCCCGATATCAGCTCATTAAGTTTTATGCTCTTTCAGTTCTAAACGCTTTCATCTACTCATTCTGCCTCCTATCCTGTTCATTCTGTTTCCTGCTCATTCTGCTATTTATTTCCTTCAAGTTCGATCTGCTTGTAAGCTTTTTTTGAACGTTTCTGCTGTATCTACTCATTCTCCTCATTAAGATCTACTCAATCAACTCGATATCAGTTCATTCAGCTTTTTATATACACTCTCTGCTCCTTACGCTCTTATCAGCTTATTCTGCTGTATATAATCTGCTATGCTCATTCTGCTCTTAAGCTCTGTCTGTCCATTATGCTCTTGAAGCTTCATCTATTCATTGTTCTCTTTACTCTGCCTGCTTTTTCTCCTTGTGCTATGTCTGCATTTTGCAAATTCAGAATGTTCTGCACCTTTTGCTTTTCCGTTTGCTTTGATTTCTATTCGTTTTGCTCATAACCATTTCATTCCGCCTACTCAATCTACTTTTACATCTTTGCTTTTCCTGCTCATCCCTATGCATCTTACTCTTAAGGCTTATTTTGCTCAAATGATCGTATTTGCCTTCCCTATCCTGCTCATTTTGCTCTAACAATAAGTACATAACTCCTTTTGCTATTTATAATTTCCCTTTCATTACCTTCTGCTCTAAAATTCTTAGTGCCCTCTCTCCACACAGAAGTGTTGAAAATAATAAATTTTATCTTTTCAATGCTTGGGCCATTGCACGATACAAAGCATAAAACCGAGTCCTTTTAACCGGACACTGTTCGGAGAGTTTTGATTTTTTTTGTACATGCAAACTGGTTTGTTGGAGCTTGCCTTTATCGCACATCACATGCAATTTAAAACTTTCACTGCTTCATATAAGAACTACATATTTTACACTCAGGTTCTATTTCAAGGGGAAATTCGATTTACTGATCAATCAAAGTGACGCTCGTCAGAGCTCACATGTAGCACAATTTGTATTATAAAACTGCGCACTTGTTCTTCTACAGATTTTAAATTAAGAAGTACTCAAAGACTTGTCTGAAAACGTACATTTCATATTGAAAACGTGCAACAAACGTCCGACATGTAACTAATCCTATTGACAACGAACAGGCCTAAAAACGACGGAAGAAAGTGAGGAAATTAAGGCTAATGTAGGTGGATTGCTCCTACAGGAAAAAGGGAGCGGGGAGAAAGAGAGAGAGAGAGAGAGAGAGAGAAAGAGAGAGAGAGAGAGAGAGAGTCAGAATGCAGACAAAGACAGAGATGGGAGAAACCTTTTCTAAATAGGTATACAGTACAGAGATTAAAAATACCAGTTTGTTAATATTTATTAGTCAATTATTACTACAGGTGTCCAATCCATTTTGTTCCAGACGGAGATTTGAAAAACAAGAATGACAAGTTTCGAGTGTTGAACATTACAGAATGCTAAATTTTAGCACGTAAATTTGAGCTACTAGTTCTTCAAACGAAGTCTTTTCATAAAGGTGTGAGAAAGAAGAATATTTCAAGGCTTACAAAGGCATTACGTTACAAGATCACCCTACAACAAATTATCACGATTACGAATATAAGATTAGAGCGAGTGAAATTGAGCATTACTAAATCTGCCCACGAGCTTATCACAACAGATTCAATGATTTGACTTACCGAAACACAAAACTGCTCAGCTCAAAGCCGCGGTTAAAAATAATTAGCTATTAATGTTCATCGCTATTCTCTTATGGGGAATATGAACTTAGTCGAAACAGAGTTAAAGATAGATTCATACAAATGCATCTCAACTGGTCCAGAAATCTTAGTCTATAGTTTTGAACTTTTACAACACAGCTTGTTTGAATCACATGCCGAAAACCTTAGTGAGGAGCAAACCCGAAAACATTGTCCTTTTTTCCTTTTTTTTTTAACTGTCTACATCAGAAAGCTGGCTGGTCCACTGGAGAAATGGATGACAGGATGCGTCAGTGCCTGATAGTCACTCAGGGAAAGGTTTTGAAGACCAAAGACTTAAAAGAAGTGCCCAGTACTAATCAAGAGGCAAAAAGTGAGAGGACGTAAACAGCTTAAACAAAATATATAACGAGATTTCTAGTACTATTCGGTGCTCAATAGTCAATGAAAGAATACAAACAGCAAAAACCTAAATATAGGACGGGTTTGCCCGGCTAATCGGTGCCGAATAGTCAGTGAAAGGACATCACCAGCCAAAAATTGAATTGGAAATATCCCCGTACTAATTACTGCCCAAATAGTGAAAGGATACAAATAGACAAAAGCAAATATAAGAAGACTTGCAATACATGTACTAATCAATATAAAAAGTTTATAATTAAAGGATACAAACAGCCAGAGGTAAATACAGGAAGACTTGAGCACAGTACTAATCAATGCTCAAAGTCAAGTAGTAAAAATTTTCAAACGGCTGAAAAATGATTTCAAGTTTACAGTACTAATCGGTACTTAGAAGCCAATTAGTAGAGTAGAAAAAGACAAGTTTACAGTAGTTGCAGATGGCTATTGTTGAAATGAAAGGCTTAAAGCATAAAAAATAAAGTGGAAGGCTTTTAGCATTTATGATCTGTGTTCGAACCCTAGCAACCCAAACCGCAATACGCCTTGTTTAAAACATGTGACTTAGAACTAAGGATTTTGAACATAATGCAAACCAATAACAGGACTTAGTCTGCTGTATGGTATGCAAAAAATCAAGTATAATAAGAACTCCGATTAATTCAAATGGTGCGCACTCATGAGTATCGTCTAATCTGAAGAACATAAGGCGGCTACACTGCCCCGTTGAAACAGATTTACTTCTTTGTTTTTTAAGTTAATTATTCTCATCAGCAGGCAAGACTGGTATGAATTTAACCCTTTCAAAGAGATGGCTTTAAATTCCTGAGGATTATTATGTAACCATAGCGTTAGCAAGCGAGTCAAAAACTTGTAGGAAAATGCTGTGCGTGGATAATAAGAACAATAAGCAAAAATGATAAAATAAACAAAAAAATTACAGTAATATTTGGCATAATTTTAAAGTTAAATGGCTTTACCTTGACTTTTTGTTTCAAAAAAATCTGACAATATCGTGGAAGTTCATTAAAGTTTTGATAATAAAAATTAATACTGGGATTTGAAAATGAGAATGTAAGCAGGTCCAACAGCATGATGTTGTTCCCAGTCTCTCAAAACTAGCCAAATTTTATTTGAACGCCTCTGAGACTAAACCTCTAAAGTTGATATTTATTACACAAGCATAATCAAGAAGTAGGATGGCATCGATGTTTCGTTGTCGCTTCAAATCCACCGTAAGCATCGGTGCATCACAGGCGAAAAAATAGCAGGCTGTTGAGTATCCAGGATTGGGTGAGAGGATGGAATATAATTGTGGGCTGTAGGGATCGAAATGCCTGCATTTTAATACTGTTTTCATTATATGCCTATGTACATTTAAATTTTAATGCTGAATAAATAATTTAGCAGATACTTTATTGGGATGATCCCAGGCTTTCTGGCCTCCGTAAGGCTAGATGTCAGTGACTGGAGCCTTGGCAAGGTTTTTGCAGATCTCAGAAGGAAATTGTGCTCACTCTAGCGCTACTAATTGTTATGATGATGATGA
>BLXT01008609.1:222552-235152 GCA_019648995.1 Plakobranchus ocellatus | reverse complement strand
AAGGCGTGCTGACTTGGGATTATTTTATTTGCACCGATATTTAGAAAGTAACATCGATAAACTGCACTTGTTAAGGTCAAATTAGAACGCCTTTAAGTCCTCAATAAAGACAAAAATTGCGTATTCCGCACAGATGGATTGCCAGCCACCAGATTTCTGATAGCAGGCATGGTGGTTGGCAAGAGCCCCTGCATTTTTCATTTCGCTTGGATCTTTTAGTGAAAAGCCAAGAAATGAGGTCTTTTAAATTTTCGATTTAGATAATGACTCATCTTTTAGCTTACATAACAGGGGAGTCAAAGTGTTGGTCATGCATATTTAATAAAATTTGTGTATGTTAAATGAGACAAAATTTCAAATCACTTGATTTTCTTGTAAATTTTCAGGTATGGAGAGAAGTTCGCAATTTTTAGATATTTTCGTGTGGATAAACGTTCTGCATATTTTTTTTTTTAATTATCACAGAATTTTCATTCATCAAGTTCAAATGGTCAACAGCCAGATGCAAATATCGACAGATCTAGCAATTCAGATTTTTAGTGCACATGTAAGCTTAAAAACGCCAATCCAGTCAAGGCAGCGCCACTTAATTTTTGTAGCGCCCAGGTCATAAGATGCGAATAAATAAATACGATATGCGCTATTCAGAGATTAATAAATCCATTGATCCAAATTATCACAGCGCCCACATTAGCCTCAATAACGATTTTTCCTACCAAACTCTCCGCCTCATTTACACAGAATAGTCTGTATCAGACAGAACAATGTGGATATACTGTTTGAGTCAGCGAAACATTTTAAGGGGCCAATGTGGTCCCTACAATACAGCTTTTGTTTTGTCTTTAAAACAAGCTTCAAGTTTATTTCGAATGCCTAGTTATATTCTCTATATGTTAAATATACATTTCAACCAATCATTGAGGGCACATTTCCAGCTGTGTGTACTTGTATCAATTAATACTCTATTTCTTTTTCCTCAGTAAATTAAGTTTATCGGTTTCATTTTGTTGTCCCATTTCCGAGAAGGCAAAAACGATTTGCATTTGCCTCGGGAAATGAATCCCGTTTGAAGGGGTTTTACAATTTTATTTTTTTTCAAAAACCAATTTTCAACTTCATCAGAGTTGTTCATTTCCAATTTTGAGTCAAAGAGAAAACCGCATCTCTTTGTACCTTTTACCCCTCAATGATTCTCGACCGAGGCACGTATTTAAAGAATTACTCTCCGTATTGCGGTAAAAGTACCTGACGAATTGCAGGTTTTGAAAACTATGTTAATTTCAACTGCATTTTTCTGTGAAGCCATTTTCAAGTGAGGTTTTGGGGACAAAAATTTTCGTGAAAATCTGAAAAGATAAAATTGTTGCCTCACCTTGAGAATAAACCCTTCTCAATATAAGTAATCAGATTAATTTTTTTTTTTTGTGAAATTTTTTTTCACATGTATTTTACAAAAAGGCAAAAGTCAGTATACCTTGAGAAATGAGCTTCTTTAAAGTGATTTGTCGTTTTATATTTTAGAGAATTAATCTCCATACTATGGTAAAATCGCAATTCTAAGTAACGTTTATTCCTATAAAATGTATCACAAATAAGCTGATATCAAGTTTTTCTTTTTGATCCATCTTTTAAAAATGAAAGTTTCCAGTAAGTGAATTTGTTATCTTTCTACGACTACAATGGCGGTCAAGTAAAGTAGTTTCAATTTTTTCCTTTTACTTGCATAGGAAACTGTAAGGGTTAATATAAGGAGCTTTGTGGTATCTAGTGGATACTTCTTTATCTAATAAATGGTAATTTTAATACCCATTTCTGTTCATTGATTCGTTTTCCGTAAGAAAAATAATAACGTACACTTTATTTCGCTTTTATTCTCACTATTTTTAGTTCAATTTCGGCAAACAATAACGATAGTCATGTGTTTTAATCATTTTGTCCATCACGATAAATTTTTGTAGTAAAATGAAAGCGTTTCCATTTTCACTTGCAGTACCTTTTTTTAAATCAGGCAGGCATTTAAAATATGATTTAAAATTACCTAGCTAAAGAAAGAGTTCTCACTGAGGTCTCTGTCTGATTTTCATATGTATGTTAAGCATTGTGCTTTTTTGGAAGCAATAATCTAGTATTTTGTATGGCACACGGGAGAAACCCAACAGAGCCCATAAACAGTAATTCTTTATGCATTTTTTTTTCTAAATAGGTAATATTGGTAGACTCTTGAGCACAGATTTTTATCCTTCCATGCATATTTTAAAATATCCCCATCAGTACCTCTGGATCGGATGAACCAGATAAACCAATCAAAAATATTTCTTTTCATTAGAAATGCGACTCTTCTCAAGTCATTTTAAGTCGTTTTCTATTATAACTGCTACCACAATATACTCATTGGCAAGAAGCATTCATACTGCAAAGATGACAGTTGTTATATAAGAGCTTCGTGTATCATTCAAATGTAAATATGTGAAATATGCACAGCCCCTTATTATCATTGGAAACCCTGTTTCTTATCATTACAATACAAAAAGATGACTAAATCTGTGATAGGTTTTTCTTTAAATGTGTAAACACGCCCCATTAGTGGCATTAATTCATGTTTTCAAAAGTTAAGTTTTATTTGCTCTATATTTTCTACCCTATTTCTGTATTAACTTCTAATAGATATATTTTTCTCAAACATACTGCATTACCAAAGTAGTCAAAAGTGCAATGTTTGCTCCTTACCTTTCATGCTCCATTAAATAGATCATACTTATTAACTACCCAGCAATAACATACCATCATGGAAAATTCATAAGTTTGTAGTTGCTGCACATCAAGTTCTAAGATTTAGAGAATTTCACATTACTTTTATGGTAAACAGTTGAGGAATAGATGAAAACCTCATGATTGGGGTAGGGTGATCTGACATCACATCCTAATACGAGATCAAAGAGGACTAGATCATCCATTCACGAGATCGTTGCACAAGGACATGAGGTGTTTAGTGCCTCTTTTCCCAGTATTTAGCCAAAGAGGAGTAACTAAGAAGTAACATTGACATTGACATGAGATGTGAGACAATAGAGCGTCTCGCTTTAGTACTGGATGTAAGAGTAGTCAGCTCAACTTACCCTGTACCGACCAAATTCGGTGCATATGGACATAAAATGAGAGACGTCAGTGCCTCTTGCTTTAATAGTTGATGCAAAAGTAGTCGGCCAAGCTAACCTTGTACACCAAAATCAGTGCACATGGACATAAAATGAGACATCGGTGCCTCTCGCTTTATTTCCTGATGCAAGAGTAGGTATAGCTAACCCTGGCTAATCAAAACCAGTGAACATGGACATAAGGTGAATCATCAGTGTCCCTCGCTTTTATACTGGATTCAAGGGCGGTTTGCCTCGTTAACACTGTACCGATCAAAATCGGTGCACATGGACATAAGATGAGACATCGGTACCTCCTGATTTCATGCAAGAGTAGTCGGCCTAACTAGCCCTGTACCGACGAAAATCGGAGCATAAGAACATAAGATGAGACATTGGTCCCTCCTGCTTTAATACCGGATGCAAGAGTAGTAGGTATTGCTAATCTTGCACCAACCAGAATCGGTGCACACGGACATATGATGAGACATCGGTGCCTTTCGCTTAATACCGAATGCAAGAGTAGTAGGTAATGCTAACCCTGCACCAACCAGAATCGGTGCACACGGGCATAAGATGAGACATCGGTGCGTTTCGCTTTAATACCGAATGCAAGAGTAGAAGTAGAGCTAACTCTGCACCAACCAGAATCGGTGCACACGGACATAAGATGAGACATCAGTGTCATGCGCTTTTATACTGTATGCAAGTGTAGTCGGCCCAGACAACCCGGTACCGATAAAAATCGGTGCAGAATGGACATAAGATGAGATATCGATGTCTCTTGCTTTAATACCGGATGCAAGAGTAGTAGGTATAGCTAACTCTGCACCAAATAAAATCGGTGCACACGGACATAAGATGAGACATCAGAGTCCCTAGTTTTTATGCTGGATGCAAGAGTAGTCGGCCTAGCTACCCTGTACCGAACAAAATCGGTGCTCATGGACATAAGATGAGACATCAATGTCCCTAGCTTTTATACTGGATGCAACAGTAGTTGGCCTCGCTAACCCTGTACCGATCAAAATCGGTGCACATGGCCATAAGATGAGATTGGTGCCTCCTCCTTTAATACTGGATGCAAGAGTAGTCGGCCTAACTAACCCTGTATTGATCAAAATCGGTGCACATGGCCATAGATGAGATCGGACCCTCCTGCTTTAATACTGGATGCAAGAGTAGTGGGCCTAACTGACCCTGTACCGACGAAAATCGGTGCACATGGATATCATGTGTCCCTCGCTTTGATGGTGGAGAAGACGGCTTAGCTAACCCTGTACCGATCAAAATCGGTGCATATAGCATGAGATGAGAGACATCAATGTCTCTGGCTTTTATACTGGATGTGAGAATTATCAGCCCCACTCACCCTGCACTGACCAAAATAGGGGCGTAGATTATGATTAATAATGGTAATCAGAATATTATGATGCTGGTCTTGATTTGATAAGTAATAATTACACAAATTTGCCATAGCTGATAAACCGACCATCGGAAATTACATTTTCCTAAATCTTCATAAAAATGAAGATGAATTGGAATCATGTGAGATGGCAGAGAGAAGAGAAACTTGGCTGTCAGACTAGGCAAAAAAAGGTTGAGAAAAAATACCATAAATAGAGGACTTGTCAAGAGTTGGTAAAGTTCTAAACACACTAGAATTTAGAGGTGAGAGTACGAGGGAAAGGCTTAGAAAAAAGTGACGTACCGTTTGACAGTGGATCTCGTTCATGATTCTTACAAACCTCTCTCCTACGTTCCTGAGGATACCAGGACGAAGACATTCAATGTAAAGCAGCACGTAATGCTAACTTTTCCTGTAAAAGGAGAACAATCAAAATAAAAATAACAACAGAGATGAAATAATTAGTGAAGATGTAAAATGGACATAATCAGAAAATTGTAAACAAAATCTAAACAAGTCACTTTGATCTACTATACTATAATACCTAAAAAGGGGAAATGCTTTCTATAGACACAGAAAAAAAACTATTGTAAAGCACATAATTACTATATTAACCATTAAAAACTTAATTATTTATTTTATCTACCCCTTTTCTTCTTAATGCCACAATGTTAACAAATCTTCCTCTTAAAGAAGTAGGAAAATTGCTTCTTGCTTTTTTATTATTATTATCATCATCATCATTTTTTCTTCTTATGCTTTGGGAAAATTATTTTAGCGAGTGCAACGCGGAAAAGATCCTGCAAACTTCTAGCATTTATTGAAGATTTCTACGGTTTTGATCACTGAGTTTTAAATCATTTTTGTACAGCAGGGTTCCTTCCTATTGGTAAAAAAAAAAATAAATGAAATACATGTATTTGAAATAATCTAAAAATAAAATTAGAAAGTCCAAGGGAGTATGGAGGATTATTAGAACCCCATGTTTAATTTAACCTTAAGACATAGTTGTGCGCAGCAACTAAATTTTAATTGGCAACTTAACCTCGGATTTGAGAACATTTTTTCAAATACATCATAAATGGAAATACAAAGTAAACAGTTGACATCTAAATAATATATTGAAAACTAAACGGTACTCACAAATTTAATTAATGATAAAGTAAAACATTCAGACTTTGCGCCGTATGGGCTTCATCAGTGTCAAAATATAAAATAGAATGACAATTAAAACACTATGGTTACTGGCAAAAAAAGTGGTGGACGCAAAGTATTGCTATTACAAACCTTTGCAGCAAATTGAAAAATACGTTAATAAACATTCTTATCAAATGGGAAAAAAAAAGTAGGCCCTATGTAAATGCAAATTGTACAGAATTCCGGCCCCTGAGCATTAGGGTAGAGAGATATGAAAATTGATAACTATAATTGTAATATATTGCAAGGTATCATCCACTTGGATATGATGATAATGTATTAAATTCATTCTTTACATGTGTGGATAACGGTTATAGGAAATGTTTGCTTTTTGACATTGAGTCCTTGCGGTTCCAATGATTTGAGAGTGTATATCCCAATGATTTGAGAGTGTATATCCCAATGATTTGAGAGTGTATATCCCAATGATTTGAGAGTGTATATCCCAATGATTTGATAGTGTATATCCCAATGATTTGAGAGTGTATATCCCAATGATTTGAGAGTGAATATTCAATGGGTTTCTTTGCCGAGTCTGTTTATGGTGTCGATAAACGATCAAGCGCCATTTTATTAATATAGTCAATAGCATGGTCTGGAAATGTGTCTCTGTCGGTGATGGTACATCTGTGGTGTCTGATGTATCCTTAAGGTTGCGGGGTCCGCTGGAGGCTAATATGGGAATCTTGGGGATATCCCCAGTGATCAGAAATAATTTAGACTGAGGCATGGATATAAAAAAAAAAAAAAAACCTCGGAATGAGCACAAAAGGAAATGAAAATCTATGACTTCTTTTCAAAATGTTATTTCACGGTAGAACAATGTGAAAAGGATCAAATTTTCCTTGCATCGTTGAATTGCAGCGAATCAACTTAAACTCTGCCGAATGATGAGTGCTCTTAACGTTTCTAAAAGTTTGCGAAGTATTCCCTTTTAGTATGAAAATATTTTTGTTAAAACAATATGCGGTTACTTATATTATAGAACCTCGCTTTGTGTGCATGCTTAAAAATCTGTCCCTAGATTCAGATTTTAGAGTTATCTATTTTTAGAATTCCAGAATCAATAAATATTAGATCTAGGCTGAATCTCGGTAGTTAGACTCTACTTTAAAAGCGAAATCTAATTTGAGATTATAAATCAAAATATTACATCAATTTAAGAGAACCACAAGCCGGGTAATAAAACACTCCTTGGACTTACTTAGATCTAATTAAAATCAATTTCAACGTATATATTATATCTTCATAACCTAGTGATAACCACCTTTATACAAGTCTTTACTAGAGCCATAAACCTTAAGATTCAATAAATGGATTTCCACACGGAAAGCAACCTCCCAGTAGCTATAGGCCTGAGGCTTTTGCTTTAAAGAGATTCATTATTGATAAGCACTCTTTAGATAAAGCTGAAAATGTTTTTGTATCATTCAAGATCCAGATGATAACTAGACGAAATAAAGGCTAATTATTTGAAGGATTATATGAATTTATACGAAGTGGTTCCGCGGTGTGGAAAATTTAAGACTACTTTGCAAGTGATCTCTGTCGAAATTAATATAAGGTTAAACTTTTATTTGTTCGTAAAAATAAAAACCATGTCCTACCTGGAGTCCAATTGCAGAGAAAGTAATGACATCGACGTTCCATCAGGTGCGTTCCGTTTGGAGTGGGCAGACGCAACACCTCTTGAGCTTAGTCTCGAGTGAGTTCTTACGTGAAAATCGGAGGCCTTCATTACTAAAGCCCGTAGACTCGCTAGGTTATGTCCAAGTTTAAGTTGAAATCTGATCTTTCATTGGTTAATAACTTTGAAAACAATAAAAACAACTATTGTTGCACCATCGCCCGCACCTTTAGTCGTTGGCCTAAAAGGTATGATAATAATACCCAGTTACAAACTTATGGTCTTGTGGCATGACAATCAAAAGAAGGTCCATCCACAATTTTTTAAAATTGAGTCTATGGCTGTAAACAAACATAATTTTGATCATCTTTATTGCTGATATGAAAGGATTTCAGAGTTAAGATTCTTGTCAGAGAATAAAGTCAGTAAAACGGCGTAAATTTTCTTTCCTTCAACCGATCTACTCCCATCCTATTTCATTTAGAGCTTTTGTGCCGTTCTTGAAGTCCAGGAAATTGAATTTATGTAAGCAGTTATTACTTTTCAAAAATTAAAAAATTCTTTTAACATTTTCTGCTACCTTTGGACTTGCAAATATAGTGTCAAAGTGTCTTAGATTTGTTGTCTTTTAATGATCTAAAAGAAAATATTGGATATGGTTTGACTGAGGTTGATTTTATAATTCAATATCCATTTATGCATGACGCCCAACTAGTTGATTATTAGTTTCTTTGGCATCTTGTGTCAAAAAATTAATAATTATGTGAACTAAACTATTAAGTACCATAATAAAGAGAAACCTTTAAAATAAAATCAGTTTAATCCATTTTAGACCAAGTGCATTCCTTTTGCTCAGCCCATGATAATAGCCGATGCACCCTCTATGTGTGTTCAAAGAAATGAAAGGAATCGGACATAAGTCACTTCAATTCCATAATATGATTTTTCTTTGTGCATCTTTGTGAACAATCTTTCAATACAATCTGTTCACTTTGTCAAACCTTTCTTTCTCAGCAGATTTTCAATTTCCCCGGATGGGATCATGTTTTTCTTGTCGCATAAAACATAATATTACTTTGCATAAACACGTTAGACCTATGGCTATAATACTTATAACTATGTGTGATCATAATATAATTTAGGTCTAGGTCTAAATTCAAGTAAAATGAATTTTTACTGTAATTTGGTGAGTTACATAGGCCTAGATTCAACCAAATATAATTTTTATGAATTCTGATTTGGTATATTTAGGCTTTGATTTAACCAATGCTGACTTTGTGTTTGTTGATAATTTAAGTTACATATTATAGATGATTTTAAATAATATTTTTGACGAGGAATTATAAAATGAAGGTTAAGATTCAACCTAAAATTTTTTTCATAAAGTATGTTGAAGTATATTTTAGCCAGTAGTAAGTCATGGTGCTTATTTATGAGTTTTCGTGTATAAGACAAAACTTAAGATTTGAGAGCAAATAATTAAGTTGTGCATTTGCCTGTCGAAAAAGTATACACTATATTTTCCACAGTCAATTAATTAACACGTGTCGATGCTATTAAAACTGATGCGGATCTGCAGATTGGTGCTGTGAAAGAATGCATGATGCCCACAGATATAGTTGGCCTTCATACCGACAAAGACAGTGATCAGTCATTGCTTATTGGAGAAAATGTAGCCTGTGTAATGGCAACATAAAAAGGCTTGCTCAAAATGTCCACCAATACCGCTGCATGAGAAGTAATTCGAAGCATTTTTTGAAAAATCAATTAAATTGCTTTCGTAGCCCACCTGTTCACCAGAAAAAAAACTATTTGCTTTAAAAATCTATCTTTTTATTGATCTGATTCATGTTAAAGAAACCAGAATGTTTCCAAAAATGTATAGTTGGACACTATGCTGTGTCCAGTGTGGATTCGGCCTATACTTATGACAACTAACGGCGGCTCGTCTATACGGGCAGGGTGGGCAATGCCCAACCAAATTGGCTGGGGCCTGACCAGCCTGCAAGGACCAAAACTAATTAATCAACATAAAAAAATATTAATTTATAAAAAAAAAAAAAAAAACATAGAGCGAGAAATAACAGTGAACAATCCGCTCTCCTCTATGACGTAAACCCCAACATAGAGAGAATAGACCCGAGCTGGCTGGGCGTGCTCTACTAGTACTATACCGAAGGAGGCGTCCACCGGCTGCTGGCTTGCCGCAGTTGTAGCTCGCCTAACCAAGTTCTTTTACAGCGACCTGTAATTAATATGGATAAAGCGAGAGGCACGAGCTGGGCCTTGATCAGGGAAAGCATTGTCTTGTCCTATTTATCAGAAAAGAAAGCAGGCACGTCTGCAGACCCATAGGCTATTACCTCGGGGTCAATAGTTACACACCACCGAAGTGTGTTGGTCCCTCACTAGCTGGCAAAACAATGCCCGACCGAGCATTATTTATAGTAAAGAAAGAGCTGAACGCATGAAATTTGAGTTGCTTTTTTTTTTTTCAAACCAAAACTTAGAAAAAGCGATTATTAGCCTCCAAATCTATATTTTGAAGTCGGAACGGTTTCTTTCATATTTTCAAAAAAATTAAGTCTTTGAAATCTATCTTTTAATGAGATTGAAGACTAATGTATATCTAGATATAGATAGACGAGTCTAGATCCAGACGAGAACATTATTAGGTTTATTGCATTATATCTAAATTATACAGATAAATTTTCTCACGAATTCTAATAGAATTTCGATGAATCCGGCTTTGCGAGTAGGCATTTGTGTGTTTTTCGCTTTCTCGCCTCATCGTCCCTGTCCTACGGGAATCCCCGTGACGTAATCACTTTCCCACTTGTCTTTCGCTGCGCAATCAACGGCAACCCTCTGGAATCTAGAAGTTACTCTTTTGTTTGAATGCCCTAAAATAATTAAATATTAATGAGGTATGATTACCGCTAAACGTTTCCAAAATTAAGTTTCACGCAACCTGAACGTACAATAGTATTCTATTTTTTATGAGTAATCTTGGTTCACCCAAAGAGCCAAGAGGACTAACTTCTAATAATTAAAACAATTACCCACCGGTGCATGTAATAAGGACGGCTGTCAATTAGGAGTAGGTTATCATCTTTGTGCTCCATTAGCTTCTTCCAAGAGGTTTGGGGTGTGATGAGCGGGTTTGCCTTGTGCCCCGTGAAGGCTGTGGCACTGACATGTTTACGATCAGAGAGAAAGTTCATGACTAAAGAAGGCCATTTTCTTGAGAGCCTAATTCCAGAATTTACAAATTCGGAATGACAGCTTTTTCTTGTGACGATGTGACTCAGTTAGATGACAATGTGAAACTATTGTGCGGACTCAGAATTTCAGTGTCTTTGAGGAGACTTTAGTGGCCTACAAAATTTTCTCATTCAATTTTTTCTTTGTTCAGATTATTATCGAAGCTGTTGATCTCCATAGTTGTGATGATCTAGATAATTATTTCTAAATGTAGGCCAAAGTGATTTCAAAAGGCTCCTGATCAGTCGAGCTCAACATCAACCGATAGAACTTGCAAAATTTGTGGTATTGAACACAACAGACGAAATTTTGCGGCATTCATTTTGCGAAAGGAGCCTAGGAGAAAAAAAATTAGAGATTAAGCGTTGGCCCACACTGAAGGCAGCAGTTCACGTGTCCAACAATACATGTTTTGAAATACTCTTGTTACGCAAATTATCAGGCCAACTTGTCAGTGGGTAGCGCACTCGTGGGTGTGAGCATTGGTTGGGCATACTCTCAATAGACTTATTGCATTCAGCGGAGAATTCCGGCAGTGACCTCTTTTTCCGTGACCTTTGACATGATTTACCGTGTGCTTTCGTTGCGATGGGGCACAGAGGTAAACAAACCCGAGTATCCGTTAGATCTAGACCCATAATCCATATAGTTTTCGGAGTCTTAGAGGTACATTACAGATCAATATTACTCATTTCAACAATTTTTAATGATAATGATATTGATGTAGGACATTGGTTGAGCATGGCAAAGGGCTGTTTTGAAATAATAATAAGCCGACTTTATTTTTCAGAACGCTCTATTTTATAAGGAGAGGGAGAGAGAGAGAGAGAGAGAGAGAGAGAGAGAGAGAGAGAATTCGGTAAGAGAGATTGACCGTGAGGCTGTGAGTCAAGAGGGATAGGCCTACAGATTGACTGAGATGATATGGACAATTTTAACATTGTTTACTAAAAGCAACACCAGCTTTCAAGCAAAGGACCAAGGAAAAGAAACAACTGATTAGCACATAAGATGATTTATTGGTCATTGATGGTTGCTGTAAAAACACAGAGGAAATTTATGTTATGCAAACCCGTGCTTCTAGATCTACTTTCAACAGTTACGAACAAAATGTAAAGGCCGCGGGCATAATATTATTGTTATATATATTGTGTTAAAGTAGCACAAATTACATTATAACTTGGCCTACAACCTCTTCATTTTGTCAGTAATTTGTGAAGGCAGAACAAAAAGGCAACACTGGCATACTTGTACTCATTCTCAGTTGATGAAGTTAGATCTAGAAGCACGGATCTCCTTAAAGTAAGTAGAGCGTTTGGTGAAATAAGGACTGGACCTATTTTTCTAAGTGTTTCACAATTAGTAGAAGGGCCTGAAAGTGAAACTATTTGGATAGACTCAGATTACCTTTGGTTTGAAACAAATTGGTCAACTGAGATCTTTCTTTAGAACTAGGTCCAGAAGATAAATTGTAACTTCAACCTCTACCTACACCATGAGTGCATAAATGAAAAAAAAAGTTATTCTTAATTTAGATTACAGGTTTTAATTTGGATTCCATGTCAAGATCCCTGTTCTAAGTTTGATTCGCTTAACACCATAGTGAATGAGAATGTGGAGAAGTTTAAACTATTCATGAATTAACAGAGATTTCGACACCGGGGAACAATCCCATAAAACTATGCTTTGATGTAGTAAAAAAAAAATTCGTTAATAATAACATTCATTGCAAATAGTCTCACCAACACAAATCGTGGGTTGAAAATTGTTATTCAGCTTCACATACACCTTGTCCTCTTCGTAACATGCATTACTACATTAACTTTCCCAACATTAGATCTAGAGATGTAGGTCAACCCTGTTTAGTTACTTCGAGGTGATTCCCGGGACCTGAACCCCACAAAAGACTCCGCCAATTGAGGGTATGCCCAACCAATGCTAACACCCACGAGCCGCCGTTGGATATTCTT
>BLXT01008609.1:192152-202483 GCA_019648995.1 Plakobranchus ocellatus | reverse complement strand
ATATCTATCTCCATGCATAAGCCAAGCATCTATCCATTTTTTTAATTCAGTTAATCACTTTGTGTGGTTTTCTTGATTTTAAAAGAGCTTATCAATCTTTTCCGCATATTTTTCGTTCGTTTTCATGAAATTCCATTTAATTGTTCTTATCAAAATTGATGAAAATTTCTTAAAAATAAAAAAAAAGTTGAACTTATAGTCATATTGTTATCATTTGTTTTGCTTTTTTTTTTACTCTAAAAAAGAGATAATATTAGTACGTTTAATGAAATGTATAATATTATGAATATTGTCCCTTACATTACCTTTTTTTTTTAACTACATGAGTCAATGGGGTGCAAAAACAATCCATCGGGAACAAATAAGAAGTGGGAACCTAGTGGTAAAAAAATCAATAAAATTTTTATGCAAAATTAACACCAATCAATTCATCTTATCATACTCTTAAAGTACGATTTGCTGAAATTTCTGGAAAAAATTTCTAGAAACAAAGAAGTTATTTTTATAAAATATATATGGGTGGGGTGTAAAAACATCCTATGGATCGGAATAGGGTTAAGAGGATAGTTCTTTTTTTTTTTATTAAGCTGACCCTGTGTCAGTCTTTGACATGGCCTAATTTTGAGAAATAAAATTAACTTTTTATCCCTAGTACTCTCAAGGGAAGTTTTAGCACGCACATCAAACAAAGTAAAACTACCAACTAAATCCGAATTTATTCTCAGACTTCGGCCTAAGTCTATCTTGAAAATGTGTAAGGATAAGCGATTACGGAGTAGGGGCCCATATGGGATGGGTGAGACGAGAAGGTAAGAGAGGGTGGTCTCTGACCGCATTAGCCACGCCTACAGATCACGAGAATTATTTTACATACAGCTCTATGATTGGACAAGATCTAACCTGAGCCAAAGACGGGGAGTTAATTGACCTAGGCCTAGAAGTAGTCGCGCGAAAAGCCTTCGTACTGTCCTTGGCGAAGTCGGGCTGAATAGTGACCCTGTTATCCTTCTGATTAAATCACTCGTTAAAATAATTCACAACAAATAGACGAATAAAAACCATAATTTTGTGCACTTGAAGTCGACATTCATTCATAAAAGATTTGCGCCGTGTAGAGCTTATATGTGTCGTCTTATTTACCTATAATACTATAATAATAAAGACAATGTTTCTGACTGTCTTGCATCATAATGTTTTTGCTGTTGGTTTGATTTTTTTTTTCCCCATTGCTTTTTAATTTAGTGAAATATACACAAAATATAAGTTATTCTCATTCGGCTGCGTGAAGTTGTCTTTATCGCTGTTTGGAGCCATTTAAGGTGGAGAGGATATCTTGCATAACACTAGACTTACCACAATAAGTTATGGCTTTTTTTGGATCAATAAGTCGCGTCAATTATTTTTTGATGTTCATGTGATGTTTATGCAAAGGCTTTTTTGGTGTCCGAGTCAACCATAGTGCGCGAACCAACCCTTTAAATGAGTACACAAGGATTTAAACCCACTGAATCTTTCCTACCCTCCCTTTCCCAGGGTGAAGCCTTTCACTAGAACACTTTATTTTTTTATAATACCAGCAGGATTTTTACGAGCTACACTTTTTTGTTTTGATGATAGTATAATACACTTGTTAACTTCACGTTTTCTTTATGCAGTAGGCTTGCAATAAGTTGTATTTTTCTCCACTTAATTTCTTGAGAGCACATTTGTAAGGACTACCGGTACAAGGCACGTGTGACCAATGGCGTTCGCCGTACCCACGGCTTGTAAATGTCAATAAAATAGTCGCTCACTAATTCTAATTAATTGCATTTAGAAGTCCTTGTGACAAGAACTGAAGCTCACCACAGCTACTCGCGTTAGAAGAATGGTGGAAGGTGTGAGCGCTTGTATTTTTGCTCTATTTTAGAAAGCTATATTTTTTTCGAAACCGCAAAAAAAAAACCGTCTTTGTCTAGGTAGGTTGATTATATGAGCGCTTATCATAAAGCTATTTCCTAATTCAGAAATTTTATCCATTTTCTGAAAATAATATTGTACGTTTGGAGAGAAAATGGGAAGACAAGCAAGAATCTTGTGCCTGTATCTACAATATTTCCGGAAGCTTTCTGTGAAAAACTGCATTTAAAATTTTGACTTTAAGATGCAAATATAAGATGTCGATTTTCTGTTTTAAAACAATTTCTGCTTGCACACACAACACCAAATGAAAGAAAACAAAGGCCAACTTCCTCCTAAAGTAAGAATAAATAACAAAAATCATACAGATAAAAATAATCCCTCCTGGCGGATCTCTTTTTTTTTTATTCCACGTATTTAAACATGTACACAAAATAGTTTGTACAATATTCATAAACTGCAAAATAATTTTAAAAAAAAAAAGGTATACGAGGTGTTGGATTTTTTAAATGCGAACCCTTGTAAATTGCACTCGGACATAATTTAAAATATTGATCTGCAACATCTTCCCACGAAGCAGGCATTATTTAAGTTTTATCAAATCCCGTGTCTTTGTCAGCAACAAATAACATTTTTTAAAAAATGATTTAATATTGTAGCCAAACTTATATTGATAGTTCCTACATTAATTGGAGAAAAAAAATACTGCAATGTTTGACTAAATCACCACAAACTGGGCATTTTGTGGTACAAAGCAAGATTCTGGTGCCTCACTTAGCTCATAATTTTATGCTAAGAAAAAAGGGTTAAATTATAACTACTGCACAAAATCTCCGTCAAAAACTAAGTAATTTGGGCCTCCGAGAGAATTATATCCTACATGACAATGTATTCATTTTTATTCGACATTGGAGTTTTTGGCCAGTCTTGTTGGGAAAAGTTATGAAATGCACAGGTTTTCTGTTATCTTGAAACAATACCATCAAAGAAAAATAAATCTTATTTACCCTTGAAACCGATCTGGAAGATAATCTGCCATTATGCTTCTTCTAGATTAAATTCGATCTTCATCTACTATTTCTACGCCCACCCTTTGCTTCCTTCTTGTCATTTAAAACCAAAAACTTAAAGCGATTAAGTTTACTGCTCGCTGAATAATAGGCCTAAATTTTTTTTTTTTTAATGCATATCCAACCTTTTCATTATAAGAAAAAAAATCACCATTGTTACTTTTTCACTAATACTACTACTGCTACTGCTAGTGCTGCTGCTGCTGCTGTTGTTACTACTGCTGCTACTGTTAGTACTACCACCACTACCCCGCTGTTGTTACTATGCGACTACTACTACTACTACTACTACTACTGCTACTACTACTACTACTACTACTACTTCAATACTTGTAATACTACTACATGTACAACTAAACTAAGCTGCCACTGCTGCTGCAATCACTTCTTACTCCTGTTGTTGCCGCTTGAAATATCACTAACAATGTTATATGATAATAAAGGCCTATGATTTGTTCTGAGCTTGTGGCAATTACTTCCTGTGGATTTTTGCTATCATATTTGAATCAAGCTATTAACTTAAATACTTCCATTACGAATTTTTTCTCTATATTTTTTTAACTAATGTTAAGTGAGGGGAAATAAAAAAGAGAGCGGGGGGAAAGAAAGGAAAAATCAGAGGGAAAGAGAGGCAAATATGGATGATACCCATTTAAAGAACATATTGTACCTAATGGAGACCTTACATAAGATCTAGATTAGTCGGTGCTCTTGACGAAAACAAAGACATATACAGGACAAGTCGATGTAACGTCGGTGGTCGGAGTCATTTTTTCCGAGGAGTGCAATTATCTCCCTACGAAACTTTTGAGGAACTTCGGAGACGTTAAAGTATTGCCGAGCACATCTGATTATGTAAGGGATAGGGCCAACACCACAGTTTATTATTCTGTGGCCTACACTAATCTGTTCTGGCGTGAGATAGGCTTGAGAGAGGTGTTTGTTCCCCAATGCTTGCTGATTGCAAAATTTGCGAAGTCAAGTTTGTCTCCTGATTGGCCAAGTCAAGACTGCCCTGTATCGGAGGTGCAAGGAAGGCGTGGCTTAATAGTCATTGGCTCATTCAATCATGCCTGTCATTGAGAACAATACGATAAGCTTTACAAACACATCCGATCCAGGTCTTGAGCATTCAAAATAGTTCTCTAGAGGCAGAGGGATCCCCTCTTAACCTGGATATAATCTGAAAAAGATCCCCACTGGATTTGAGTCAACTTCAGTTACGGTTGGCGATTGTGATTTATTTCGAGAAGGATAATAATACCTAGGTAAACGGCCAGCCTATTTTTGCTGCTTTTTAGTAGTGGTGATGTGTTCATGTCAAATCTAATATAACTATCAATTGTAGATCTGAAGTACTTAAGTTAAAACTTTTTGAAGACCTTGAGAAATATACGTCTAGATTTAGATCTAGTTTTGGCTGTCTCGGTATGTTCATAGGAAAGAACCGACAGAGAATCTAGAACCAGGCGTATTTCTTGATAAAAGTCACTTTCGTGAGGTATCGATTTGAATAAACCATAACATATCGATGTCCAAAAGAAATGGTACCAATCCAGATCTAGATCTATAGATCTAGTAGGCCTAAGACTTATCTTGAATCAAGGTGTACCGTTGATTTGGAATTAAATTTTTAATATTGGATCTAGATCTAGGCCTAAGGCCTAGGGCCTATTCTTTATTCACGTTAAATTTTGGCCGACCTTATTTTATATGCTAGATCTAGATCTAGATCTAGACCTAGATGAAAAATGAGGCCCAATTTAAATAGGTCTGTACATTATGTAGTGTACTTCATTTTATAGACCCTGGAATCTGTTCATGTTTTATATGTTTTATCAATTTCATTTCATATACTTTAAACCCCTTAATAGGACTTATTTGTCATGTTTGATAAAACCTGAGATAGTCATGGCCTTTTAGCATGCGAGAGTCCCCACTGCTTAGTCCTCTTTATCATTTCAGTACTGTGGATAGGCTCGGCGCAATTTTTTTTTTCCCCTTAGGTTGAAAAATGACGAGAAGTTACGATGATTAGACCTAGTGCTATTGAGATACCTTTGAAAGAAACAGAGGGGCTTCATACCGCCCAGTGCACTTGTTTGATTGCATGATGGTAAAAGGCACCAAATTGTTTACTCATAAGTGGGTGTTTAAATTGTGAAAAGCACGTAGCTTGATTTCAGAACAATAATCTTATCTATTGATCCAGTTTGTTTATTTTCAACTGAAAATTTTGTGACAAAATATTGATTTGTGTAAAATTCATACGTTTCCTGTGTGATCTGTAATGCATAATCGATTACCAAGGTACATGTAGGTCTCAAGCTGTACAGCTGCTATAGGAATATACCATAGCTGGTTTGATGACGTAAAATTTGCAAGAAATTGTAGACTTATTTTCATATCCACTGTTATTAATAATTAAGTGCACGATTTTACATCTTTTACTTTTTAAAACTAAGTTCATTCTAGTCTCCCTACAATTAAACTCGGCCGTCAGTTTATCATTATCTAGATACGTGGATAACCGCTTTCTGTGCAATCTTGTAGGCCAAGACTTCCAGATTTAATCTTTTTTTCTCATGTTTTTCTTCTTTTTGTTTGATATCGCGTTTAAAGCATGCTTGTTTACGCATAGTTTTTTTTTTCTTTTTTTTTATTCGTAGGTTTTGTTATATTGTAACCAAATGCAAATGCATAGATCTAGATCAAGATTTGAGGCAAATTTAAATGTCTAGCCCTTTTTTTTTTCTTTCTTGCTGTTCACCTGCGTCTAGACCTAGTCGGGGGGGAAGGCGTGAATGACTTATATCTCTACCCTCATAACCTACCGTCGAAATGAAGAGGTCGTGGGGCAAGTTCTATTGTAACGGAGGTCTAGATCTAGTGTTACTTTCTCACAAAGTCTGCACAACTTCATCAGCTTACCATTTTTAAGCACATCTTCATCAGCTACCAACGGAATGTAGAGGTCGTGGGCGTAATATTGTTAGACATTGTGTGAGAGTAACACAATTTAATCAGTATCACACAATTTTGGAGTACGACGTCTTCATTTCGTCGGTAGCTTCAGCAGGTAGAATAAAAATAACATCATAATTACCTAGAGTCTACATCTCTGTATCGGTTGACTCAGTGTAAACAACAACGGTTCTCTTTATAGTAAGTAGTGCCCAATCTTACTCCTGCGACCTCTTCATTTATGTAAGTGGTTGGTGAAGATGTTTTTGGGCCTGTTCCCGGACTATCCTAGGCAGACGACTGTGCAATAGGCCTGAACAATTTTCATCCGGATATGTTGAGATCTACATCCAGATTAGTAAATAGACCACTAAAGTGTGCAGATAAAATCTAACCAAAGTAATAATAACCGGAAAAATCACCAGTGAGGAAGCACACCAATCAATATAAAAACCAAAGGTAGGCTTACCATTACAAAGGAAACCCTTAATCCAAAGAGTATTAGATTTAGAAGAGGCCAAGGAGACCAGACTTCAGGACTGTCTAGCAGATTGCTCAAGGGGGAAAAGATTGAGTTATTTTGGGCTATAAAATAATGAATTAGCTGGTAAGATACAGTGAAAGGGGACCAGGATGAATTTTATTAAAGAAGAATTTAGAGTTTTTTAAAAGAAGGCTCATTCTTTCAACTTTTTAAGTAAGGTGTATATTTGAAATGTTCCTACACATTTTTTTTTCTTTCATACATGGCTTCCACCCCCTCTTGGTATCTCAAATCAGCTGAGCTGTTTCCAATGGAAGCTGTAAAGCTTGAAACTTACCATGGAAAAATCAATGATTATGTACAGATCATAATAAAAATATGAAGAATTCATGAAATTCATATTTTTTTTTTTAAAATCTACATTTAAAAAAGAAACTGCATCAAAATGTGCACTGATGCTCAGAAGCCTATATATCTAGCTATGTGCTGCTTTACACAATTTAAAATTGGCGCTTCAGCATTTTTACCATCAAGCAATGGGTATGGAGCTGGCCATTTCATTTTTTTTAAATACCATTGATAGGCCCAATAATCATAATGTATGGGCAGACTTGATTTCAGACTAAAACAGTGCACAGGCATATATCGATCCTACTGAAATGAGAGGACTCGAGGCAGTTAGGATTTGGATCAGGATTATCTCAGCCTGTGTGACACATACATACATAGATGTAGGTTTACAAGCTTTAGTAAGAAGAGTTGGTAGTCTGTTTAAAATGGATTTATTTCAAGAAGACATAATAAATTAAAGAAAAGGGTCTATACTGTCGCTTAGAGAATCAATAAACTGTACCTGATATAAATTTATATCTTGAATATTAGGCCTTATGAATAAAAATTAATTAGCCTGATTGAGTTACCGGAGGAGAAAGTAGGCCTACTGTCAGCATGAAAGAGATATTATATATGCATTATTTACCAAATAGAGAATTCGGGCGATCTATCTAGGTTACAGACCAGAGTTCTGGTCCGTCTAGTGGTAGTTGCAATGGTCACGGAGATAAAATACTGATCTTTCTGGCAGATGCTAACAACACTATCAAACGTTTGAAATGTTGAAGAATTGTTTTGTAAACGAGTTTCGAAATCCTTACTAATGGAACTTAAACATTGTGAAAAGTTGTTAAATCAGAGTAACTCGATTTACATTAAATTGGCCCACGACTTCTTCATTTCGTCAACTGGAGACGCCGAAGTATATAGATTAGTGACAGCATTTGACGGGAGCGACTTCAATTTCGAGGACACATTTTTCGACGCAAGGGTTCAGAACACGAAGCTGTCCTGTCATTGGAAGATTGAAGGAAAACAAACGCAATATAGACAGAGAATAACATCCATTGAAAGTTTTAACTCATGGGCAGTAGGCTATGCGAACAAAGCCTTACGATAACTAGTCAAACCCATATCGTGTTTTAACCTTTCTCTGGAATATCAAATAATATGCATCATGCCGGATTTTTTTATTTCTGTTTGCCTCGCACCGATTTGCTGAACCACATAGTCATTTTTAATATGATGCAAATAATATTAGAAAGATGAGACTATGATCAGCCTTCCCCCCCCCCCCCCCCCCCCCCAGGCCAATGCGCGCAATTGATATCAAGAGCTAGATTCAGATTGAAGATAGGCCTTTTTCTCTTAAAGATTTTCATCAAGATATGAAAGATTTAATCATAAGGGACCTCCATGTGTTAAAAAAAGAAAAAAAAAAACGGCGCATATTTTGCGGAATGACTTTCTGTTACACTAAATAGACGTTGTATCTTATCTATATTTTGTACATATAGAGAAGAAAAATTTTACGTCAATCAACTCTCTTCCGTTAAAGATGAAAGGCATTACTTTTCGAATGGTTTGTTGAGTGAACGGGTTTTGTTAAAAGTATTGTGTGCGCCCATAAAGGAAATTTTTACGGGTCGCAGGTTTTCTTACATTTTTGTCTTGTGCGCCAAAAAAGGTCAATAAAGGAAATTTTTACGGGTCGCAGGAAGGGTCGCAGGTTTTCTTACATTTTTGTCTTGTGCGCCAAAAAAGGTCAATAGGCCTATATTCTTCAGTAACGCATCAAAAACCAAGGTCTACTTTAAAAACAACTTTTTAACCAAACGTGACATGGGGGTTTAAGCGAAAAAGAAAATCAAATTTGGTAAATTATTCCTTTCATAGTCGTCTTCCCTCGGCTAGCGACGAATTGAAGTCGGGGCTATCCTGGTAACAGCGCCGTTTGCGAGAGGCAAGACCTAGAAATTAGTAAATATTTCACAACGTGAGACAGTTGTTTAAAAATTAAAACAAATACTAGTGTTTTGTATTAAATCTCATACATAAACGCCATTTGGTGTTTGTTCCTATCTTTGTCTGGGTACAAAGCTAATCGGATTGAGATGTACTGCCATGATGAGGTCAAAGCAAGTCATTTTGTTCAACCTGTCAAATTAGCCCAAACGATGTTTGTGAACCCTCAGCAATATGAAATGGTTTTAAACCACGGGCATGGGTGGGATGATGAGAAGAAGCGGGCGCTTTCATGGCGCAGTGGTTATCCAACTGATCCTGACACTGTCAGTAGACTCAGATATGAGGTTTCAACCTACCACTAACGCTCGGGTCAAAGATGGCACCAAGGCCGGCGTCTCAAAGAAAAAATCACCCTTCGCTCGCCATACGTTATTCATTATTTGTCACTCGACGCTAATGATCATCATATGGAGTGAGTGAAGCGGCTCACAAAAAATCCATTTTCCACCTATGATGCAAACATATCAAAATTTCACATTTTGTCATTTGCTGCAGACCTCGCCGACGGGTTCATTCGACATCATTCACACGCCGCTAGACATTTTGTCATCCCTTTATCAAAACAGACAAAACTTTTTTTCGTACTTGATTTTATTTAGTAGTTAGTTAGTACTCCGCCCTGCATTTTGTCGCTTTTACTTCATTGTTCTCACAGTATTATCGCAGAATAGTGCCTTAAGAGACCTTCGTGATATTTTATAAAAGCTGTATCCAGGCGTCAATCGTCTCAAATCAATATTATTGAAGACATTCTATGGTTATTGGCCATTCTTTATCTTTTTATTTGGAACACATTTTGTGCGTGTGCGTCAGTTCGTGAGATGGATGTGTGATAGTCCAATTGTATCATCCCCTCTGAATTGCTTTGGGTTGAGTGATCATCAGTGAAAGAAAGGATAAAATAGTCATTTGTAACAAAAAATATTAGGCGTGTCTCTGTTATTTGTTTGGTATTATTATTATTCATTGATTACTGGACTGGAATTTGTAATAATCCGTCTGTTAAGACCCACAGTCATTGTTTCAACTTGCAGTGAGTTAAGCTCACTCATTTTTTAAATTTTTTTTTTTTTTTAAAGAAAGGCTTTAATATTTATCCTTTTCCAGTACAAAATGGATATGAAGGCGATTTGGGCTGAATTCGAAGAGAATGGCATTACAAAAGATTTAGATGACATGGATCATTTGATGATTAAATCGCGGAGGAAAAAAAGCACGCCGGCGCAAGACAATGACAGCATGGTAAAGGCAATTGAGAAAGTGAGTGTGCAATCGCATTATTTTAAAGAGCTTGAAAAAGTTACGAATTTTTGTTTGTACAATAATTGCGTTTCATTTTGTCCCCCAGTTGAAGTTTTGCATGATTTTTTTTTCATAATCAATATCATGTGTACGTGTGCCTGCAACAGTGAGACTCCTGATTTTTTTTGTTTTTGTTTTTTTTTTTTTGTTTTTTGTTTCTGTTGTACTTTTCAAGATTTTGCTTGGATCCTAATTTTCGTCCAATCCATCATTATGGTGCGCTGCTATCAGATCAGTGGCGCAGTCCATAT
>BLXT01008609.1:65589-83251 GCA_019648995.1 Plakobranchus ocellatus | reverse complement strand
CATCTTTTTGTACTTCTAGGGCGCGTTCAATTAAGGTTCGCAGAATATATATTGCATTTGATGTTCCTTTACCTTCTACAAATCTGCACTGTTCTGCTATTTCTGGTTTTATTTTGTTCCTTATTCTCAGCATTATGATCTTTAGCAGTAATTTGGTGATGTGACTCATGAGGCTGATTAGCAAGTATATAAAGTAAAATAAACAAAAGTGTCTGCAAATATGAAAAAAAAAATCTTTTTTTATCTCCAAGGGGTGACACTTGTAAAAGAAAAAACATTTTTTTTTAATAAACTGTTTTGAAATATTTAAGCAAGTATATAAAGTAAAATAAACAAAAGTGTCTGCAAATATGAAAAATAAATCTTTTTTTGTCTCCAAGGGGTGACACTTGTAATAAGAAAAAAAATTTTTTTTAATAAACTGTTTTGAAATATTTTGCTTTGTATTCTATCAAGAACTCTGTAAAAATGACTCGTAAGTAAGAAAAAAATAAAGTAGCGCTTAAAAAGCAATTAAACTTCTGGTTTAACTATGCTATTTTTCCCCGTATGTTTTTATTTTTGGCAGATTCTCCAAAAAGATGCACAATGGGAGGCTGTTGCTATTGCATACAGTGAAAGGGATTATGCAAAAGATCGAGCTAATGACCTTGTTGGAGAGGCAAAGTAAGTAAAGAGTTGCAATGTACTGAAATTTTCTGTCCTTCAAGCTATTGGTAGCAATAGTTGCCAAAATGACAAAAAAGCATTATTATTTGCTTGCCGATATTGCTGCTCAATTTTTGTCTAAGAATAAGAAGGAAAAAGAAGCATCAAATAGAGAGAAATAAAGAGTTAAAGAGAGAGCTTGGAAAACAAGGAAAAAGAGGAAGAGATAAAGCGAGTGAAAAAGAGAAAGAGTCGGAGAGGAAGTGAGAGAGAGAAGGGGAATGACATTTTTGTATAAGTTGACAGAAACTATTACAATTTACTTCCTCTGTTTTACTTCAAGGGCTTTTCAACTTAAATTTAGGATTGGTCTAAATTGTTAAAAATATTCTTTATGAAGATTATTTTCAAAAATAAATTATCACCTTTGGAACTTAATGATAGTCTGCTAATAATAATTTATTTTTAAAAGAATTGGCTGTATATTTAGTTTTATCATTTTTTTTATATTTATTTTCATTTACAGGAGGACTATAGAAAAGCTGCGTGAGGTCTTGAATGATGGTAAATCCAACAAAGTAACAAAACAGAACCCAGCAATTGTTCCAGCTTCTAAAAAAGTTAACGAATTTTTAAAAGATATTAGCTCTGCAAACGCTCAGGTTTGTATTGGTAAATTATGCAGGAAAACCTTTCTGATCTCTTACATTGTATAAGTTGCCTCATAAACTGAGTAGAATTATAAGTCTAAAATGGCTATTAATAAGCTATATCTGTCCTAATATGTATAAAGAAAAGATTTTTCTAAGTCTTACAGTTTTAATTGACTCAGATGGATCTGCAACTGAAAAATTATTTTGCAATTTGTGACTCTGTTAAAACTATGAGCAAGTAAATTTTGTTTTCATGTAATAACTGAAAGTTGTTTTTCAGACAAAAGAGGTTATTGCAATTCTTTTCTGCATTGCAGTGAATTTGAATAAAAGCAATCTTAGCTTCTTCTTTGAGTTGAAGTTTTTTTTTTTATAGATTGTACATCTTTTCTTTTAAATTTTTCTCAAAGGCCATTCTTTCTTTCCGTTTGCATCAACATATTATTCATTTTCTTTTTTTTTAGATAAGACAGGCTGAGGCTGAAGCAAATGTCATGTTGAAATATAAAGATTTGGTTGATAAGGGTAAAAAGCAGTTCCAGAAGGAAATTGAAAGCCTTTTACCTGATGTAAAGATTGGCAGTGGTAAGTGTTAGAAAAAAATATGTGCATTTTTAAAGTTGAACATTTCAAGTGTGATGAGAAATTGAGCCATTAATGTTAACAAATTATATCAAGACTGGCTCTCTGATACAAAATTATATTTATAAAAAGACTCAAATCATTCTTTAGCTGCATTGGAGTTTGTTATTTATGTGTAGTCTTGGAATTTTATTTTCTTCTCCTTTTCTGATTTAACATTGAAAGCAAGATAGAGTTCTAGAAACTCACCGAATTGTGATCTTGAAATATGCAATATAAAATCTATTTGTTAATCAAGCACTGTTAGGATGGCCACCTCAAAATATTTGCATTTTGATTTAATGCAGGCAAGAAGCTCTCAGAGGATGAATTGAATGCCCTTATAGCTCATGCACACAGGCGTATAGAGCAGTTGCAAAAGCAAATTGCAGAACATTTAGCAATGGAGCGACAGAGACTTAACAGTGCTCTAGAAACTCAGCGTCAAGAAGACATCCATCTAACGAATTCTGCAGTTCTTGATGAGAGAGTTCGTCTGAAGCAAGAATTTGATGTTGAGCAACAGAAAATGGTCTGTTTAATATAAGTTTAATCTTTATTTGTTTGATGTTTGCCAGTAGGTAAAAAATGATTTTTTTTCCTTTAACAAAATGTTGTTAGAATCATATCTTACAATAAGTAGAACTACAGTACCCTTGGACTCAACGAACTAGCTTGGTCATTTTTAAAAGTTTGTCGGAGCAAAGGTCATAATATTGCTGTAGTCTACAATTTTGACACTCGCACAGAGTTATTCAGATCTTTACAAAGCCAATCTCCCTCCATACATAACCCTCCTTTTGCCCCTTCTTTTCCCCCACCCCACTTTTTTCGTTCTTTTTGATTCGGACACTGGGACAGCCCAGGTGGTGTGAATCACAAGATAAATAACTCAGCCTCATGGACTTACAAAATGGCGTTTGTCCAGCAAGCCAACATGAAATTAATGCATTCGTTCAAAATTAGAGGAGGGGTAGGCAAAGATGGTCAGAGATGCTTGGCTTCTGATTAATTTCACTATCAGACAAGTTGTCTAGATACAACCATTCTTTACCCTTCCCACCCACCATCTATGTTTCCACAGCTTTGGTTCTTTGATCCTGTATCATATTCTCCCACGTGTTAACTGTTTGATGCTGGCCACCCCCTCCTCCCTTTCCCCTCTCTATTCATTATTATTACCTTGTGTGTCCATGCTTGCTCTACTCTACCCTTATAATGTAGCCTACCGCATACAGAACACTTAATCAATTTAATGTATTATTTGTGAGCTGACAGCAAACCTTATAATTAAATTTCAACCAGGTTTATCCATTTATCTATACGTAGAAAAGCATAGAAGGCTTGCCCATATTTGTGGTTTTTTGAACCGGAGGATGGGTCTGAGATTAGTTTGTTACATAAAGTGTAACAAGATTTTTTAAGAGTTAAAGAAGGAAAAAAAAAACCAGGTATTTTTCCCCTGTTCATTGAATGCATGGTGTTCTTTGAGTCTCAGTTTGTTGGATTCGAGGTGCACTGTAGTTGCATGTATGACAACCCAAACGGATAAAGTGTTTTTTTTATATTTTTATTTTTCATATCCAAGAGAAATTTATAGTTTAACACTGTAAAGTACAATGCACATATTCGAAGAAAAAAAAAAACCTTTAAACAACACCATGTGTTATTTTATTGATATTTTGACCGTTCATTTAAGTATTTCTGCGTTGTTTCACAACCTTCTTGTACTTGGCCCTTGAGACATTTCTTTATGATATTAACTCACTCGCTGCCGGACATTTTAAAGAGTCATAATATGAGGACTGCCGGGGGTTTTTATATAGTTTTAAAAAATTCACTTCTCCCTTATTTATATCACTAGAGCACGTAGCCTGCCGAGGCCGAAACACTTCGGTCAATGTAGGCCGTAGAGTGCTATTTATCAGACCGAAGGGGTTCGGTCTCGGCAGCGGGCGGTACAAATAGATAGACCGAAACTGTTCGGCCTCGGCAGCGAGTGAGTTAAGCAATAGATTGATATATCCCTTTATTGCTCATGCCTAAATTGTCCATCATGATTATCACCTAGCAAAACCAGAACTAAATGCTCACTTCTTTACTCATAGATAGAGGTTATCAACTTATGTATAAAACTTTGCCGAAGAATTCTTTCACTTCTATGTTCTAGTTTCATTTACAACATACTAGTTTTAGTTTTGCTGAGTAATGATAGAGTAATGATATTTTTATTTTTTTTAAGTTGGCCTTCATTCAGTCACATCATCTTCCAATCATTCAAAGCTGAGACAGAATTGATCTAAGGGCCTGTATGTTTAAGAGAGAATAACATTGGTGATGAAGTGGATGTAGAATTAGGTGAAAAAGTTGAATTACATCCATATCTAGACTCAGAGGTAGATGCAAAAAAATGTTGTTCTAGATTTAGAGCCAGATCTAAACTCTGATTTAGCGGCTGAGCCTGGATCTTAAAAAAAATTTGTGACCTTGAGATGTAGTAATTGAATTGTTTGGACCCAGAACTGGTCCCAAAGCTGAAGGTGCTGGTCTTGAACAACTTTCCCCATTCATTGACTTTTTTATCTCTTTCAATTTCGTCAATCTATATGCTGAACAGACAAACCATTACACAATTGGAAAAGAGCACTTCATTGATTCAAGCCCTTTATTTTGTCCTGAATTCAAATATAGAAGCTTCAGGTTTTTAGGGTTTTTTTTTTTTTTTTGGTTTTTTTTTTCAATTCAAGGGTAAAAGCAGTTCTGCTTGTACCACATTTCCTTTTTTTTGTTTATTTGTTTGGGGTTTTTTTTGTTGTCACCTCTAAGTCCTAAGAAATGAAATAGGTCTTTCAATTTGAGAGGAAAGAACAAAAAAATGTATGAAGCAAAATATAAAGTTCAGGAAGCAAAAATGTAAAACTAAATTTCAAGCAAAGAAATAGAAAGAAATCTTTATTTTAGAGAGTAAGCATCAGAAGAAAAGTTATTTCACTTTTGAGTTTTTTTTCACCGTGATGTATTTGAGATAGAGATGAGAAATCGCAAAAGAAGAAATGATAGGCCAGCAGTTTAAAAAAGTGATTCTGTTGGAAATGGAATTAAAACACTTTCATTGCATTAAAAAAGACCCAACTTTTAACAGTTTTTAAAATCACAATTTAAACAGAAGGAAGCCTAATCTTGTGTATTCTTTTGGGCCAAATGTTAAGAATAATTTTTCCAGGATAAGTGTCAGAAAGAGTTAGATCTAGATCTATGCCTGATAATCATGATTATTAATCGTGGGCCATTTGCTGACATCATCTAGGCTTGAGGTTAGACCAGATCTGCTAGTCAAGAAATCTAGATATATGTTTATTAAATCTGGGTCAACTGTTTCATTTTTTTATAAATCAGAAAATTAAGCAGTTAGTGTTTGGCATTAAAGTTGTCTGTGTACTCTGTGCAGAGATCTGTTTGGTACACATTATTTTATGAAAGAATAGGCATACATATAGATCTACATGTAGTTTGTTTGCTTGTTCTTAACTAAAATCTACTTATGAAGAAAGTTTGAATTATATTGGGATTAAAGGAGTATGCATTTTATGATATTGATATATATCTATATTAAAACTATTTTTAATAATAAAAACAATTTTTTTTAATTGAATAATATGCACAGGCTTATGTATTAAACTACTGAAAATACCCTATCCCTTCCATATTATTGAAGCTTAGCAAGTTCAGGTTCTGATAACTCTCCCTGAGAAAACTTTCCAATTTTTAAAAACTCTTTACAACTTTCATTATCATACATACTATCTTTTATAAATTTTTTTTCGCCGTGATTGGGCTTCATAGAAATGCTTTTTTAATTGATGAATTTTTAAATTTGCTGTAACAGTCTACAAGAGCAATATCTTACGTCTATTAATTTTTGGCCTGCATCCTTGGTGTTGAAATTGCTACCAATCTATTTAATATATTACACTGGCAAAGCCATTGCATGGAAACATTTTGATCTTTATTATTAATATACTTTCTTAGTACTGCTTTGTGTTGTATATGATATCTAGTTGGCAACTGCTTACTCCATCTCTCCAACTTAGGAATATGGGAGCACTGCAGTCTGTTGCAGGCTAAGTAATCTATGGTTTAAATATGGCTTGTAAACACATCATTAATAGAAACTTGTAAATTTCATTGCAAGCATGAAATAAAGTTTATTTCTGTGGATGGAACAGGAAATGGAATACTTGGTCAAGCTGGAAGCTGAGGTGCGCAAACAGCTGGCCAGGCAAGCTGCTGCCCATAGTGACCATATTAAAGATGTGCTGGCTATCCAGCAGGAACAGTTGGGGCAAGAATTTAACAGGTACATTTAGGTGTTTCACTTTGAATGCAGTGAAGATAGTTACACTTAAGAAAATTACAGGAAAACATTATATCATGATTATTTTTCCTTTTTTTTTTAAATAATATGTAAGAAATTAAATTTTAAGCTGATACTAAACTGCTGTTCTGAAATTAATCCTATTAAACCAGGTGTCACACACAAAACTTTCAAGAAAAAAAGAATTTAAAGAATTGATGGCCTTCTTTTAATTTTTTTTTTTTTTATTTTTCACAAATTTAAAAATCTATCTTAGCTCAGAATCAACAAAGAGACATAAGCCACCTCTTAAGTTCTTTTTTGTTAAATAATCTTCAATTATGGCAGATCTTTTGAAATTTTGATGACCAACAGGTACTTGATTTAGGCTTATTTTAAATGTTATATTATTTTGCTAGCCTCCTAATTTACCATTTTCATAAATTGAGTGCAAATAGTGCACTTGAGATATTCTATATTATTAGTTGAGCAAAAAGTGTAGATAAAACGAGCGAAACAAATTTTATAAGATGTAAAAATTTTTACACCAAGATAGCTTCCATTGAAGCCTTTGAGCTACACTGTTGTGAGAATATTTTTAATCTTTGAAACTTTTTCGCTTTTCCATTTCAAATGCTGCATTGCTTTAATTATCTCTTTTGAAGCAAGTGTGCACACAAAAATCCAAATAAATTAACAAGTTAATGAAAGCTCAAAGTTAGGGCTACAATCTCTATTATAGTATAAATTTGCCCACATTTAATTGAACCTTTAGAAAAATATTTTTATCCGTGTATTTTAATTTTCTTAAATTCATTACCTATACAAGTTTTGTTAAATTATCTTTTTAGCCTTTCATTAGTCTACTCCCTTGGTTCATTATTATTTCAAATATCAACAGAGAGCTTAATGCAAAGCTTTTGGAGGAGAGAGAGAAGTTTCAAACAGAAGTGGCTGGTTGGATTTCTAGACTGAAGGGTATTGAAGCTGCTGTGGATGGTAAACATCAATTCCAAAGCTTTTAAATGTATTCATGAGTATTGATTTGTGATGAGTTGTCTTTTTCAAAGCAAGTGCAACCAAAAATCATTTTCAAGCTAAAAGCATTCACAGACGGTCAAATTTGGAGTATTAGAAAGTTTTAGTGATATGGTTAAATTCAACAGAAAGACAAAAATCTTTTCATTTATCATTAAGTTCGTCCCACAAAGGAGGCTTACACTTTGTCTGTTCTGAATAGGTGTCTTTAATGCAAGATAGTTACTTATTTTAATTATAACCTGAATGGTTTTTCCTGGAAATGTTTGAATAAAAATAAAATCAGAATTTGGGCAAGTCAAACTAAAAATTTTCTATGATGTTCTTGTAACCAAGGCTTTAACAATGATCAGATTGAAAAACATTGCAAATAAAGAGATATTGTGCCAAGTTTAGTGCATTATTTGTCATGCAATGCATGCTATCATTAGCTGCAACAGGTAGTATACTTGAATGTAATAGTAGAGGCAACTGGTTTGATGCCTAGCTTGTACCAATAAATTTATGTGCCCCTTTGATTCCACTCAACACTTTCTGGTTAATTAGGTGTCTTAAGTCTAGGAACTAAAGGCATCAAGTTAAACAGTGGCAACTATCTCACAATAAGCTGCTCCTGGTTTCTGGAGGTTCTTTCTGAGTATGGTAAAGTAAAGTGATTCCCATCGTCAGTTTGAGCATTGAGAAATATGGAGAAGGATCTGGATTGTTCTTGGCATTCTGGTAGATTGTCATTTCTTTCGGTATTACCTTTACTTTCACCATTTCTTAATAGACCTAGCTACCCATTTAGTGCCGTGTGGACAGGTGTGAAGCAAAGATAGCTTGTCTTGAGTATGATACTCTTCTTAAAAACATTTCGAGCCAGAAAAAGTTTTATTTGTTATAATATTATGCCTTTCTTGAATTGGTTATACTGTTAGATGAACATGGGTGTATTAGATGCTTGAAGTTTTTACTTTTGATCTTTACTATCATGGGGTTTTTTTTGTCTAAAAATTGGAAGGATATTGCCTTTCTCTAAAAGTTAAATCCTGATTCCTAATGTCAATTTTGTTACTTGATTGTATTCAAAAGAACCATTTTTTTTAAGCAACACATTGAATCTATTTTACTGTCTTGTGTTTGTAATTGCAGAATATTTTAAGCGATTATTTTGTAGCCTTATATGATTTTAAACGAGAAATTTGCTGTTCACAGCCCGTGCTGACAGTGAGAAACTAGCTCGTTCTGCCCAAGATTTATGGCTAGCCTGTATTGCTTTAAATGCCATACTTCACTTTGGAAATGAGAGTGAGGAGGATGCCAAGAAGCCTGTACCACTTAGAAATAAAGTAGAAGCTATTCTGAACTCCAGCCTAAAAGTAAGTGGTTTTATGGTATCTTATATAGTTGAATTTTAGATACTCTACATCTACTTTCAGGCTAATTGAATGGTGTGTAGGCTTTATTCTGAAACATACCTTTTTGACTTAAAGTACACTAATATCTTTAAAATTTGTTGTGCAATTGCTGTAGATCTACAGCTTGGCCCCTGTAATTCAACCTAGACCCTCTTGGATGGAAAATTCCATACATAATTACTTCAGTGAGTGTTAAAATATGAGTGCGCAAATTTAAGAATAGCAACCAGTGGTAGTCTTTCTATGTGTAGTCTCTGCAAGACCTGGGAATTAAGTTGTAAGTCAACAAAGGTAGGTGTATGCATATCCTTGCTTTGAGAAAAACCTTTAAGCTGATGGCCTTTGTACCATTGCCATTGTACCAGGGATCATGTATAATAATGTAGGCCTATCTTGTATATTAACATTCTGCTTATGCAATGCCTTTGAGCGTAAAATTATTCAACAATAAGGTTGGATGTGGGAGTGTAGGTGTGTTCTTATCATTGCCTTGTAATAAGACTTGTTAGCAGTGGGCCTGCTGCTCTTGATTGGTACCATCTATAATCAAGGATAATAATATTTTAGGCAAGCATATTTGCTAAAGGATGAAAGCATAAAATCTTAAGGGTCCCACATCATGCACGTTGCCGCTGTATGTGAGCTCAACCGTATACAAAGAAAAAAAGCAAACAGCATTAATAATTTTGTGTACAAGACACAAATTTCTACTACACTCCTCTGCCATGCCTACTGTTTACGATCCACCCATTTGAGACAACAGCTCCTTGGTGCAACCCACATGGGTCTGATGTACATCATGCAAGAAAGATTAATAGGGTTGTTGTTATTACCGTAAATGGTCCTGAAAGGAATTGCTCTATTGCATGTACTTAATTTTTTTTTACTGTCATTACTAAGACTATAACCGTAATTGGTAAAACTGCTCAAGTAATGAAGAGGACCCATAAGGGGAAACATCTAGTATTCAAGGAGCTTTTTTTCAGAAATTTTATGATTAATTTATGACTTGAAATTGTATCATTTAGATATTGATATTATGTATAATGACTTAGATAGTCTCTGCCAGTGCACATAAATTGCATTTATTTTAATGATTTTATTAGGTTGATTGTAATTTTTTAGAAAATTTTAAAACTCACTTTGTTCTCTCCAGCACCCATTTGTTGAAACTGTAGCAAATGCGATCCCTACAGCAGCACTTGATGAGGGTGTCTGCACAGAGGAAGACCTACGGTCCCGCTTTGTGCGAGTTTCTCGGATTTGTCGACGTTTAGGCTTGGTTCAAGACCCAAACACTTCTCTGTACAAGTATATAGTGTCCTATTTTCACTCCTTCTTAGTATTTGATCACATTCTTGCTGAGGGACCAACTGATGAGGTGGATCTTGCCAAATTGGATAACTTTGACCTCATTGCCTATGCCCAGTATTGGATGGATAAGGGAAATTTGGAATTGGCCTTAAAATTTATGAGTCAGTTGAGTGGTGAGTCTAGAAGAGCTGCTAATGGCTGGATTCAAGATGCTAGACTGTTGTTAGAGACAAAACAATGTGCCTATACATTGACAGCATTTGCCTCAGCCACAGGTTTGGCAAATACATTTTGAAAAAGGGTTTTCTATAGTTTTCAGTTGAGACTAAATAAATGTTTTTCCATTTGGACGGTTTGATAGAATAGTTGTTTTAAATATTATAATAAATCATTTTAAAAAAAAAAGAAAATAAAAAAATTTAAAGAATAAAAAGTAGATTAAATGACCAGAAAGCATGCTTGGTTATTTACTTGGTTGGATATGTGTATGTATCTCTGATAAAATCTATTGTACAAAGCAAGTTTGCTTGTTTAAATTGATAGAAGTGAAACATTCTGCTTAAAGTTTGTGGTTTCACACAATTTTTTTTCAATCTCGTGAGAGAGATTAATTTTTTTTGAAAGTTGTATTATATTTTTGAGCTTCATGGCGTAAAAGGGTCAGCATTTTTATGTTGATTTGTTTTTAAAAAGATTATAGGAACATCGCACCTGGATTGAATTATCATGAGCCCTGACTTATTAAATTACCACTAGAGTACAATTTTATGCATGTTATTAAGTGCAACTTAAGAATGTATAATAAAATAATGCTTACATGAGCAAGTTTGCAACCAATTTTGGTATCTGTGATGTTTCATACTTTAATTAATTGAGGGAGACTTTCATGCCTGTTTCATTTAATCTGAAGTGAGTTATGTTTTTCCATTACCCACCTTATGAATGCACTGTATTAATGTGCACTAGCATTTCATTCCTAAACTTTGATACTCCAATGAGCTTTTGATTAATTGGCTATCATGATCTCTTGTACCTACTCTCTTCACAAGACTTAAGTTTCTTGTTGATGGGAAACTGCAACACAATAGACATACTTTTTGTGTACATGTATCTATATGGTAAAATGACACATGTTATATCACTGTAAAACAACCATTATAGGATTTGGTTAATTCAAATGTGTTTCTTTTAGGTGGTGAAAAGAATGAATGGTTAATTGAAAAAAGACTATCAATACACATTAAGTGTCAGAATGTGTATTTCACTTTTTTGTATGGTATTTGTTGCTCTCTTTTGATTTGTAACTGGACCTGGACATAATGTAAATGATTTTTATGTCTTTCCCCATGTTTCCATGTCAATTAAACTTGATTAAAATATGCAAAGTTATAATCTGTTGTTGTTATTATTGAATTGCCCTATTGATTTAAATTTAGAGGGGTTTTTTTTATTCAATTTGTGATAATGTTGTCAGTAGTGAGTACGGAGGACTACTGATAATTTGATATCATTGGAGGATTAAAAACAACATGGCTATATCTGTACATTTACTTACGAATGGGATTGTTCCTTTTAACAAAGCAACAGTAGTTTTAAATATTCCTAAGTTGAAGATTAAGTAGCGGACTGACTTTTATGCAAGTTCAATCCACACAAATTCTCCTGCACAATGATTTGCAGTTTGCCCACTTTGCGTTTTGAATTTAGAATGAAATAAAATAAAAATGGTTGGAGCTTTGGAATTAAGAAAGTTTAAGAGAGCAAGCATCCTCTTATACAAAATGAATATTGTTGTTACACTAAGAGTTAACAATATGGCAAAATGAGGATGTATTCATTTTTGTAGTCTTAAAAATGTCCTGAATTGATGCCAAAGTATTGGGGTTCTGATACATCAAAATCATATTTTAAGTATAAATTGAAAATATCCTTTATAATAAAAAAAATATAAATATATATATATATCTATATATTATTATAGATAGGTCCAGGTCTATTGTAATTCCTCTTTTCCATTTTTTTTCACTTTGTGCAACATCGGTAGATCTAATTCAAGTTGGAACCAACATGACAAATATATCAGGTCAATATATATTTATTGATTTCTAAAGCATGTGGTCGAAGTATTTAACAAAATTATGTGCTTTTATAGAGTGCACTCCACCTATATCAATATTCTGCTTATCATCTTTTATATTAAGTCCTCCTTATTTCCTTCTGCCATTTTAGTAAAAAGTAATTATCATATCAACTTCCTTTTCGTAGCATTTCTTTAATATTGTAGGTACTCTCAAGACAGGTTTTTAAGATGCAATTACTCAATTCAGTACTTAGCATGAGGAAAAAAAAATGTAAAAACAAAACAAAAATTAGTTTAGGGGTGTTAATATTTTAAACTTTTATACATAAAAAATTGAGTACACTGAGTAAAAGGGAGGTGAGAGTAGGAACTAAATACGTGAGAATTTTCGCTCTTTATCATTACATTTTTGATGAATAGACATAATACATGTATTAATAATCACTCCCATGTCGATAGTGTAAAAAATATTTTCAGCACAAATGTAGGGTTATGGCTTAATTGAAAGCGGACTTTATCACAAACAATGAAGGATAACAAATATTCTTTTATCCAAAATACTGCTTGTTAGGTGCATGTTTTGACTTTTTTTCATTGCTATATCTCCTACAGTAATCATACCACACATGATTTTTAAAACAATTTTGTGAACAGTTGTTTTAGATCTGAATACTGCTCCCTTAGAAAAATTACTTTTTTTTTTAGCAAAAAGTAAAGAATTAACAGTCAACCCACTTCTGGATTGGTTGCCATGATGGAGAGTAGGAAATGGATGAAAGAAGATGAGATGCACATCATCAAAACAAAGCAGTTCTGGGTTCACAAATTAAACAATGTAACACTTGATGCTTTATCAGAGGTCATAAAAAAGACTATATGATATTTATATGAGGAATATCATCTGGATTTGATCTGAGCATGAGCTTCAACTTCATCAAGGTCTACTTTTAAATTGAGTTCCCCTGCTCAGACTTTATGTTTGGGTACGAATTTAAAACAACTTATTGGAAAATCAATGTTATGCAGCAAATAAACAATCTGCCTACTCAGACTTCGAATGTTCATCTGAATGCAGAATTTTGAGTTTCAATTTCATGCTTGATTTTATGATATAAATCTAAAATAAACTGTAAAGTTTTTTGTTTTTTTTTTCAAAATTTTTTTTGCTTTTGGTCTTTTTAAGAAATCACTGGAGGTAAGGTAGAACAGATAGGTGACATCATCTGGACCCTTGGAGTGTTTTGAGTTGCAAATAAAATGTTAAAGCCCAAACCTTATATTATAAATTTTACGTCAATTGAAACATTTCGCTGAAATATGCTCAATCAATCATAGATTGGACATGTATAGCCAAAAATTTTAACTATTTTAAGGAAATTTGCTCCTAAAGATTTGACTACATATATACATAGGAACTGGTATATGAGAGTTTGCCAAAACGTGGGCTGTTATCATAGTTAAGTGCAAACCATTTTCTACAAATCCTATTTGAGAAAATTTAACTCATCAATACATAAATTTTGATTTAGTGAGTGTGATGGCATAAGAAGTACTGCTTTATGTTAAAAAATCAGTTTTGAATCCGCCCTTGCTGTCTAAATAAACCAAATAAGTTTCGAACATAACTATGATAACAAAATCGCCAAAAAAGTCTTCAGCCTTCAACAAATTAAGCTCGTGCACCACCAAGTGAAGAGACACAGATCATTTTTTTTTTACATGGATCTACTCCTGCTATCCAAATCTGCATGAATATTACTTCACTGATATTCAATTGCGCTTTTCCCTTTTTTAACTGGAGAATCTTTTTTTCAAAATGCTGGAAAAAACATGACACAATTTTGGGTCCACCTTTTGGCAATTGCTCATATGTAAATAAGCTAATAATGCTTAACAAACGAAATTTTGCAGTTATTCAGAAAATATGCTTGATATCAGCACTAGATTTCATACAATTTCATTTTTCAATTAATTTCAGTAAACAACTTTTCTATCTCGAGGCTTGTTTCAACTTATATGTATTTTATAGTTGTCGCCATAGGAAAAGCTTCTGTCCTTTCCAGCTTATGATAAAGATCCAAAACATTCTCTGACTGCATTCCCTCCTAAATCTGAACTAAATCAGCATCCTTTCCATCTATTAACTCTACATTTTTGTTTATCTTCCAACAATTCTATCTATACATAACTTTTCTAGATCTCCATGACACTAACCTCATCTTGTTCTATATTAGACTTACATGTATTTCCAAAACACTCTTTGACCTCTTCATAATGCATTTCTTTATCTTTATCATCCAGCATTTTATACTCCTCCTCTATTTATCTTTTTAATTGCTCCTCATGAATAGCTTCAAATTTGAGACAAGAGCTGACTTTGAATGCCATTTTGAAGCAAACAATGTCACTGTCAGAGAATCACTTTTCTAGAAAAATCACCTTGGTTGTTAGTTTTACTTTTGAGGGCGTCTTTGTTACTGGTTTTACTTGATGTGAGGTGAAGGCAATGTTTAGATTTCCAAATTTATACCATGGAAGAAGCCATATTTAAAAAGTTTAGGATTTTGGCAGCATAGCGACCAGGCCTGCATGTCGCCTTAAGAAAGAAGTTGAAAAAAAAAACATCATGATTAGAGAATAATTTGTTAAAAATATAGGCAATTGAAAAGAAGAAAACAAAACCTAAGAGCATTTTTGGGCATAGATTTAATATTGAAAATTTAAAACCAACAATAAACTCTCTTTAAGATGAAATCGCATTCTCTATAAATTCTTCTAAAATTTTACCCTTTGGTTTTTTCTCAAGCATACACTCAAAAATACAAAAAAAAAAAAAAAAAAAAAATGATATGCAACCTCAGTTATTTGAGAAGCTGTAAATGTGCATTATTTTCGAGATTTTACACTCTGTATATGAATATTAATCCCCTTGGTCAAACTCGTCCAAATTTAAAAGGGGAGATGGCTTAATGAAATTATTACCTCTTTTGTATACCTTAGGTTTTTTTTCTTTCTTGCTTCTGTTATCTTTTTGGATTATTTTAAGGTGAATATTAGCTTTGCCCAAAGACTTTGAATTATTTTGGCGCCGCTGCAGTTAATTCAATCTAATATTGACAGTATTTGTTTTGATCTTTAGGATGTAATTATGAAAGATATATCAAATAGTTACTTTTTATGTTTGGTAATAAATTTTTGAAGGGCGAAATTGGTATAAAAAGCCTTTAAGCAGTGCAGCTTTATTACAGGACAATATAAAATAAAACCTATATAAGATGAAAAGGTATATATATGTAAAGTGAAACTATTGTTGTGGCTGCCTCATTGTTAACTAAAAGAGTGACAAATACAATGTATTAAAAGTAATTATACTGTATTCTGGTGCTGTATTGCTATTGTCCAAAACTTTGTTTTGTGTCGACTGCTTAAAGTCCAGGAACTAGATTTTTTTTTTCATACTTTTCTTTCAATCAAAGAGACTGCTTCGAGAGGTGAGGCACAAAAAATTACATGAAGTAAATCAAAAATACACACAAGTACGTACACAATGTGCATATAATTTGTTTCCAACTAACAAAAACATTTGTGCCTGAAGTGTAACTGGTCATAGGCAATATGGTTTTGACTGAAAAGCCTGTTTTCCTTTTTAAGTACTTAACCTCATATATCTTCATACATTGCAGCAAATTTGGTTTTTCTTTAGCAATTTAACCTCAGTACAAATTCCTATATTTAACAAATAAAGTAACCGCGCAGTTTGGGGACTTTGCTTTACTTTTTCGGGCTGGTGATCGCCGCCCTTGCTTCGAGCAATTTAACTAGACGTGATCACAATAGGCCTACATACATTTACACACATCCTAAACCTGTATTATAACACCCAATATTCATTTTCCCTTCTTTGTAGGACTGCCCTTCGTTTGTGACTTTCACTGAGTTTTTCACAAGGTTAAATGTGGCTGAAAAATAATACACACAAAACCATCATGGCAATTCAGTAAATCTTTAATTCATTCACAACTACACACATATACTTTCAGTTTTCATACAGAAAGAAAATCTCAAACCTCATTGTATATTGTAATCACTGACACAAGTTTACTAGTATTTGCAAGCAAGGACAGAATTATACAGCGTGCACTCTCTTTCCAGTCTTTGGTTCTTCAGCTTCCTTCGGAGAAAATAGAAAAACACAAGAAATGTATATCGATTCCCTCCCTTTTCAAGCTGAATGAAATAAGAGAACCCTTAATATCAATTTATTTTCACATTGTCTGTAGGCTTAAATTGAAAGCAAAGATGCCATTGAGCAAGAAAAAGAAAGTTTGAATCTGTAAATTTCTGTGTGGCTGATTCACTTAATATTTTCCTTTCATTAAAACTTTACTAGATGGTATGCTCATGATACTGTTTGGCTGTTTTTAAAAAGCAATCAAGTTTAGAAAAATTATGGGGTGGGGATAGATTGATTATAGATCAAAACAATGATGATATTAAATTTATTCCTTGTGTGCAGTGCAATATTATATTTTATAATTTATGTGGATCACATATTGGAATTGAATAATACTGTATCGGCGAGTTATAGACTCGTATTAACTACTAATATAGCTTTAATGCATCAGTGGAATTTGAAAATAAGTTTTAAAATTTCTTACTGGTTAGGCCCAAACACCTAACCCAAAACTAACATTCTTAGGAATAGAGTAAATGGAAATAAATTAAATGCAAGTCAAATTTGAGAAATTATATAACTGATTAAATGAATCAGAACTAGAGCATTACTGGCACTATTGTCATGATTTCAGTGTTGCTATAAAAATTATGCATATATGAATCATCATTAAATACAAATACATTAGAAAAACCACCTTAATTGTAATGCATTCTTCATAATCATCCACAAAAGAAAGAGAAATTGTAGAATGGGCTTTCAAATGGCCATATTCGTCTTTCTTCATAATTCCAGGGTTTGATTCATGGTGAAAGATGCCACTGAATAATACATACTCTATAAAAACCTAGCTTCCTCTCAAGAATGAAGATGATAAAAAAACAATTGCAAATGGCGCCGCCTAATCTGAACTCTTCCGGAACAAGCAAAATAATTGAGATTTTCCGAAAATTAAAATTAATGTAAAATATGTTTTTCATGATTCTTTGGTAAGGTGACATGAGGGTCGCCAAGTCCCACCACTTTTGTCTTGGGGCACTTTTTTTAATGGAGGAGTTTTCTTCTCTTCAAAAAACAGAAAAAAAAAAGGATGTTTTATCAAGTAAGCTATCAAAAATTTGTGAATATAATGTAGAACAAAGAAAAGTATGTAAAGTCCAATGTTACAATTTTACCCCAAAACTTCAAAGTTTGTGACAATTTTTTGCTTGAAAAACTCAAGGTTGACAAAAATCATATGCAAATTATCCGAAGTGATCATGTGAAAAAAATTAATTCCCGTGAGTAAATTCAGATTAACCTAAGAGTAAAATTAAGATCATCAGACTTTTTGATTAGATTTGTTTTTTTTTTTTTTTTTTTTTTTTTTTTTGGGGGGGG
>BLXT01008590.1:1047161-1061655 GCA_019648995.1 Plakobranchus ocellatus | reverse complement strand
AGAATTGACAGAGAGGGCAAAAAAACCAGTAAATTTTGCAATTTTCTGCAATTTCTCACAATTTTTGGTAATTTTGTCCTTTAAGAGCAAAAATTGAGTTATTTACTCGACAGTCTAGAAAGAGTGTTCCGTTCCTGGCTTCCTGCCCCAGACCTAGTAAGGCCTATTGTAAACTCTTACCACAAAAAAACTTCACATTAGGCTAGGCCTCCTCTTTGTTGCCATCTTGTGAAAAATTTAACTTGAAATGTTGAAAGTAAGAATCCACGCCTTTAACCCATAGTTCCTGAAATCTATCTAGATAGACCTCTAGATCTGATCTTTCTAGCATGGGCAAGTTTGTAAAAAAGATTTCATCAAAGACAGGGGTTCAGACCACAACCACCTAAAGACATCGGCAGTTTGCAGATGACACCTTTATCTCTGCAGACAAAAAGCTGCTTTACTGTCGGTGGGACCACCACAGGAAATAAACATAAATACAAAATCTCTTGTAAATGCCTTTCAACTGACACCAAGCCACTTGGAATAAAAAAAAAAAAACGCAAAGTCCAAAAAAACTGATTGGTTTTAAACAAACAGTATTTTAAAAAATATTCCCTCTTAAAATACAGAGTGAGCATGTATGTAGGTCTAAATCTATTTAATTGCTATGTTGCCAAACCTTCATAGTCGTTTTCAAATTACTGTTAATGTCAATGATAATCAGCATCTCTAATCCAATGACTCAGAGCTGAACATCAAGCCTCCAATTTAAGAGAAAGAGAACTTCAGTGAAAATTTGCACCATGACCATATAGTTTGGGTTTAAAAGCCTGACGAGTACCTTGCTTAAACCAAGCTGAGTATGGACTTAGCCACCTGGAACTTAAGTATGGCAAGTCTTGCCTAGATGGAAAATCATTCACAGGACGGGAATTGCCATGGTTCCCATCCTGAGGTTTCAGGACAAGATGCTACTTTTGACCTTTCACCATGTGTGCATACATTCAGAAGTCTTGATTCTTGCCAGGCAATGGTAGGTCCTAAATTTTTACTATCACGCCAACTTTCTGAAGAAATGAAGGCATGACATGCTGGGTTAAGGTCCTTTAACAAAGAACTGAATAAAACACCTCAACTTTAAAACTAAATAGGTACCTAGTGAACCGTTTGGCCAAATGGGAGTGTCACATCTGTGTTTAGTACCCTTGAAAACATGTAATAAGCATCATTTCCAAACCCAAAGTGGGTTGTGGTGTTTAACCCTGGTACTGCGCCGGCTGAGGCCAGAGATTTGACCGCCCAATAAGCGGCTGCCAAGCAGTTTCTTTGCAAACATTGCAACTGGCAGAGCCAGCAGTGCAAATCTGACAATGCATGTTTGTTTACGCTCTATCTCCTATGATAGTTCGATAATGCTGAACAAAGTATATATTTTCCAAAAGCAGACACTATATGCATTCTATAGTTCATGAGGAAAAATTTTAAAGTTATTTTGTGGACGTTATAGAGCTTGAAGTCGAGAATTTATAAGAATTTACGATAGCACTAAGAAAAGCTGATTCAGCTCACTGCCACAGCTTGACTTAGAAAATTAATATAGCAGAGAAATGAGATTTATTCCTTTACCCGCTGTTTCCCTGGAATATATGAGACTATGTTTGAGTTTGGAATGCCTTTGGTTCATTGAAATAATTGAAAAAAAAATGCTGCAAAATGAGAAGCACGAATACTATAAACTATAAGGCATAAAATAAAGACAAGACTAGAAAGTTCCTTTCCACTCTGAGTTCCCTGTTTCCAGGTTGCAGACTTGGAACTGCCTTTGGCTCATTAGAAAGGGAGAGAGAAGAAAGAGAGAGGGAGCGAGCGAAAGAGAGAGAGAGAGAGAGAGAGAGAGAGAAGGAGAGGAGGAGAAGAGAGAGAAAGGAAAGAAGAGAGGGAAGAAAAAGATAGCCCAAACAAGGGGTGTAGTTAGTCCTGAAAGGACTGCTGTGTTGAAGAAGAGGAGCCAAAGTCGTTTTTATCCATTGCTTTGATCAAAAGTCCACGTGTCAGCCCGCTTGGAATCCTTCTTTGCGTCAAACAGCTCAGGGACATGAACAAGATTGGGCTTGTGTTAAAGTTATCAAAATAGAGGGCTCTGCCGCGCTCAAGGTAGAGAGCGATAAGTCTTTCTATGTCAAATGTGGCATCACCAGATGAAATTTTCCTCTTTCCTGTGTAAAAGTCAAGCTTGCAGCAGTAAACTGAGCTCCTGTCACACAGGTCAAAGACGAAACTTGTCTGGATTATACACGCGGAAAGCGAGGGGCCCCCTCCATTCCACCATAGCTTCATCTATTGCAATATTTTTCCCTGAGGAAAATGTTATTGCAAAGTTCCTGTTTAGCACTACAGCCGACGTTTGGATTTTGTACATGGGATGGTAGCTTGGGTTATCTTTGGCTGCCTGGTGCTCATTATCAGCCATGTGAAAAAAGGAGAAGATCAATATGTTTCTGTTTGCCATGACAGAGAAGAATGGTAGCCTGTACAGATCATGCAGCCTACAATGTTCTCCCTATTCCCTATCACTATGAGTCCCATGGCCACAATCAGTCCAAGGAAGGCCCGCATCTCTCCTACTGTGACCTCTATCCACTGCCTGAACTTTGAGTGAGGACTCGGCTCCTTTCCCCCCAATGTCTGCTCAGCAAATCTGTTTGTTTCCTCCACCAAGCTTGTAATCATACCGCTGTAGACCATCAGGCTAAAGTAGTCAAGAGGTGTGTCGTCCCAAACATCTGCTAACAGCCCATTTCTGCCGACAAATGGCAAGTTGTCAGAGATAACAGTTCCCTCTCTGTTGTTGCCATTACTTTGAACTTCACTATCCTCCAGCTCTTCTACATCGAATGGCTGCCGAACAATTGGAGGAATATATTCCGGCGCCAAACAGCAACAAACTCCTCATTGTCCATCTCAATATCAGAACCCCCATTTTCTTGAGAAAATTACGATAAGAATGACATAGGAGATTCAGTAGATATACTACCATCATCTTGCATTGCTAGCATTCTCAGAACATTGGTATTGCTTAGATCGATGATCTAAGTCATATCAGTATTCATACTGAGTGCGTCTTGAGCTGAAAAATATAGCAGAAGGTTGCAAAAATGCTGTGTATTATACGAGCAGAAGCAGTGTCAATGTTACTGATATAATGAGCCGAGCACAATTTATACAGTTAGCATTTCAGACTAGGCCTGCTAAATCAATGCCAAGCGTGGCTTCCACACATTCTATTTACCAAAGTAACTTAAATGAGATAAGATAGCAAAGAGAAAACGCAGATGCGGAGTAAGCTGGACATCAACAGCACAGTAAGCTTCTTTGAACATCAAGTTGTATCACCAAAAATTTTATCATTGAATCGAGCATCTTGAATAATACTACTCTCCACCCCCATCTTTCTCTCCGATTCATCCCATCCTCACTTTGTCTTGTATACACTTGCAACATTTAATATATATCCCCAATTTCCCTCTCTTATTTTTCTCTTCAATGTGCAGTTAGCTAAGAGTAGACCTAGCTTCATCTTTCAGTGATTACAACACAAAAAATTCCATCATTGAAATAAGCATCAATCATTCCGCCCCTTTTATCCCTTCCCTCTTCTGTCAACCAAGCCATAAAAACAGGCCTAATCCACAAGTTCAGGCATTAAACTAGACAGCACCCTGATCACATACAGTGCCTCTCACTTTTTGAACTGTAACTTGGCTATATTGTGTGTGCTTATATGCTTCAAATAAGCTGCAATTTGATTAAGAGTTATTATTGGATCTAATCAACGAGATCACATGAGAAATTTTCTATTGAATAGAGTGTTAGCCTGTGTGTTTTGAAACAACCATCGGCCTGCGCCTAATACCACCAGGCGAGGTTGTATTGTAACAACCATTGACCAAAACGTAATACCTGCACACGTGGCTGCATTGTGACAACATGCACATAAGAAAAAAATACTGCAGGCGACTATTCCAATTTTCATTCCGAAAAAAAAACCCGTTTCTAATCAAACAACATGTAGATCTAGACTAGAGATCTAGATCTAGATCTAGCCTTGGGGCCTAAGTTAGAGTTGACTAAATTTTCACTGGTAATCCTTACCATCTGCGGTCCCTACGAAACCGATAAATCTGTCGAAAATAAACGGGTTTTAGTTGATTCGTCCAATTTGGATATCAAATGCGATAGTGTGAAAATGACCCACAATTTCCAAAGATCTCTCGAGTTTTTTTTCTAGATCGGACCTTATCAACTAAAATCACTTCATTTCGTCAATATTATCGGTAGGCCTAAACAAACACCGCAGGGACCGCAGATGGTAAGGATTACCTTTTCACTTACCTTTTGAAAAAAGAAAAGGTTGTAAATTTTCAGAAGTAAGATCTTGATTTAGATCTAAACTTTCCATGCTATTGGAATCTATCTGGCTAAATGGTACAAGTTAGATTTTGACCGTCCAGTCCAGTCATATGTGATTAAAAAGAGTTGATCATCATCATGTATGGACATAAACCTAGATCTATAATATCACTAACTGTTCTAAGATCTAGATAAATTTGTAAAGGCTTTTCACTCTCGGTACCTCACTCTCTCTGGGTGCCATTAGTGATTTTGATAACAGTAAATTAAGCACACAATTTCATAAGATTTTTTTTTAAAAACTATTTTTGCCGAGCATTGCAAAGCAGGACTTCTAACCGACCGCCAGGCTCAGATCAACATCTAGGCCTAGATTAGTTTTTAGCAGTAAAAAATTTTTATAACAACTTATCGCATTTAAATTTCAATTAAAAAATATATTTATTTGTAAAAAATATTTTTGTAGATTTGAGACGATAATTAATTTACAGGCTTTGATTTCTAAGCTGTGACACAAGTTCAAAATCGCAACTGAATAAGGCTTAAATGTTTTTCTTTCCTCGTGTCGCTTCATTTTAGTTAATATCTTTTGGCAACAAACAAAAAACTTGGCAAGGAAGGGACTTCACTCAGTCCTACTTAAAATTTCGACTTCGTATAGTTTTGTCTTCCGTCTACCTCTACAAGAATCTAATCATGATAAATTTAATTAATTCAATTAATTTAGACCAAGACATGTAGAAATAGGAGCAGACTTGAGTTAACTTATTATTATTAGTGTTTTTTACTGCCTAGCTTTGGTACATTTTATGTAAGTAGATGATTGATTGTCGTTGACGCCAAGCCCAAGGTTCTGTTCGTTCATTTTCTCTCACAGGTCGTATATCTAGATCTAGATGTAGATCTATCAGTAACTAACAGTTTAGTGTTATTTTTCGAAGATTCTTTGGTAATTGATAAACTAAAGTCGTTAGAGTGTAGTTTGAAATAAAAAGAAAAAAAACAATTAAATAGGGAATTTTGTTTTCCAATCAATTAGCATAAAATTGTGAGTAGTTTAGAAAAGAAATAGATCTAAGGCGTTGTTACCTACTAAATAATTTATTGCTGCAAAGTATCATTGGACTTATTGTGAGGAGGCTTACTTGAGATGCGTAGTCAAAGGCATGAGTTGAAATATGTGTTTTCAGTCATAAATTTTTTAAATTTCACATTGCCTTGAAATAAAAAAAAAAAAGATATTTTGCATATTCTCATCATATTTCATATTTTGAAATTAAGAGTAAGAGATATTGATGAAAAGCTGTATTTTGTACATACCTTGATATTTTTTAGAATACCAATGTAAGTTTAATGTTTTACAATTTTTGGTGCAATAAGTAGCGAGATATGGTTTTTTTTTCTCTCAATTTCAGCACCTTCTATATTCTTCATATTTGATTGCCAGTCATGTCTAGAAGGCCTGCTGGAATTGCTGCGATAAAAAATAAAAGCTTAGCTCAGGTTTGAATAATTTCAATATTTTAGCTTTTTAAGCACAGATCGCATCCTGTTTTTATCTCTTCAGTTCTCTTTTGTTTTTTAACTACATCTGCCTGATTAACATTATACAGCCTTTGTCTTGAGACAATTCCAAACAAGTTTGAACATTTTAAACTAATAAAACTGCCCGAAAATTCTCTAGGGATGTCCTTTCTCCGGTTTCAAACAAACTGCAATTTTTTTTTGCAAAGTTTCGTCTCTTCCATTTTTTTTTTTTTGCTTGGTTTTCACATGCTTTTGTTTGTTTTCTTTTTAATGTGTATGCATGTTTGTTTTCAAAGTATTCAGAGTCACACAAAAAGTTTAGATTTTTTTTTAAGGGCGGAGGGCTTCCCTGTTTTTCCTCTCAGTTTTGTATCTGTAACAACTGGAAAGCACAAAGTTGATCCTGCACCAGGATATAAGATTTTCAAATTATGAAATTTGCAAACCACTTCAGAGAAGGAAAAAAGAAATGAAATTCCTTTTTCTCAAAAATGTATGATATGTATATTTGACATGCCAGTTAACATTTTTTTTAAAGCAGAACAAAATTAAATCAGAGTTGAAAATTCTCTCAGTTTTTGTTCATGCATAATCAAAAAAGTTAATGTAAATTGTGGAAAAAAAATGTGTGCCCAATGTATGTTTAAAACAAATAAATAGATTGAAAAACTTTTTCCATTTAGATTTGAAAGAAATTAGATAGAATAGATTTTTTAAAATTCTTTTTAAAAAATTTTTTTATATCATAAAATCTGTTTTAATGGTGATAGCAATATTTTTTTTCTAATTTATGTCACCTTTCATTTCTTTGTGCACATTCGTTTAGCAAAAAGCCTTTGCAAATTTCCTGAAAGACGTGCTGAAAATGTTTAAAGCAAACAAATGGATTTTGGATTATATTTTCCCTCTAACACTAAATACATTTATTGTTTTTGAATAAATGATTAAGATCTTTGAAATGATGTGTTGATTATGGATGATTTATTTTTTACAAACTACCCTCTTCCAGGCCAAATACAAAGATAAAGGCTCTGAGATAGCAGATAATCAATTTGCCCAGGTAAGGATAGCGCAAATTATAACAACTCTTTTTTTTTTTTTTTAACCCATGATTGTATGTATAGTTTTTCTACTTGCGATGAAATTTTTAAAGCAAAAAACTTTTTCAGTACTGCACATTTTGACATCTGACTTCATACATGTCATTCAAGGCAATGGTTTTGTATCATATTGCCACCACTTTACAATTATGAAATAAGCTCTTTTGAGTACGTAAGATATTCAAGGGGGAAAAAATTACCATATCGTGTTAAGAACCTGATTTGTGTACTGCAATCTTGAAATGGTCACTGTTATGGGAACAGTTTCTTTAATAAAAAGTAGTAGCCAAAAAATGATATCCATATTGTCATGAGTTATTTGCAGTACTATTCTAAATAATGAGAGACATTTAACTGAATAGTAGATCTGGATATCTAATCTAGATTTTTTCAGCATCATTTTACATGTATTCATACTTGTAAGGATGCATTAATCGTGCTGCTATATTATTGATTTTTAGAAAGCTAGTTTTTTTATTACATTCTATAAATGATTAACATTTGAGATTATGTTGAGCCTTTCACTTCTTTGAAGTAACTTCTTGATTATGCTGTAACTCCTTCATTTCTTTGAAGGTACCCATGTTAGGGTTGAGTTCTTGGATGCTTTTATGATTGCCTCTAGATTCTGTATCCTGGAATTGTCATTTAACATCATGTAATTCCAAACTGAAGCAGTGGTAATTTAAAAATTTTTAAGGATCAACCTTTTTCGTTGGAGATGCGCGTCTAAGCTATTAATATTTAAGGCTTGGGCCTAGATATGTGTATTTATTACATTTGGCAGATATCTTAGATTTTTATTTCGATCTAAATGACTTGGACTTATGCATGTATTTTATTATGTGAAGGCACTTAAGATTTATTATCGGTAGGCGAGTTTTTAACTTTAACACACAAGTTTTTGTGGTGTTTTTGTATGTATCAGATTGAACTTAGAGTTTTGGACGATTGACTGCTTACTACCCCTGGTATTCACAAGTTTTAATGGGAGAACTTCATTTCATTGTGGTGGAGATAGGGTACTTTTTAGTCAGTTTTGGCACTAGAAATGATAGAGAAAGGGTCGTATACGCTTAGAATAGAAGAATTGAGGATTTTTCAACTTGAGTTTGGAGTGTCATTGTTGACGTTAAGTTGTAAATTTTAATACTTTTAAGGACAGTTTTAAACTGTAAGGGATAAAAAAAAAACCTGCTTTTGTATTAGAGCAGCTTTTTTTAACCAATGGCATTTGTATGAGGATAGGACAGAGCTCGAATAGTTCTATATTTACATTATAAGTTACAGCAAATTATTAATCATCTCCTTGAAGAGTTCAAGAATGTGATTCAGCATTTGAAATAAGAAGAAAGCAGTAATTCAGCTCTTATATTACATTAGACGCTTCCAGTGCTGTATTTATTGAATAATAAAAGAATATTTCCTAAGGTTATATTTAGTGCCTTACAAGCCATCTAAGCACTGAAGTGTTCTCCTTTGCTGTAGTTTAGACCTTGACTATGCATAATTTAAACTACATAAACAGCTTATAGAAGTAGGCTTGATCGGCTCTGTCCCCTGAAGTCCTGGCTGATCACCAGAAATTTGTTGGCTTCACTGCCCTTGGTTCCCTTATTGAGGAGCTGATTGGCAGCCAAGTCTTATCTGTTGCTGTCAGAGGTCAAGGTTGCTCCTGACCTCATGGCTACATGTCCGAGTGAACATTTTCTGTGTAGGCCTCAACGCTGGAGAAAGATTTTTTTTTGCTTAATCTCTGACTTTTTAAGTTCCTGTGTACAAAGTAGAAAGTGTAGAACTGTGCTTGCCTGGAGCTTTTTCTCAGACATAACTATTTACTTAGTGGAGTTTTTTTTTCATCATCAGCGTTATGATTGTCAAATGTGATATGACCTCGTGATGATGCAGTCTCTGAGCAACTTCTTTGTACTAAATATTAATTAGCACTATTCTTATTTTCATGGAGTATTGTTTTGACTATCAATTTTTTTACTATTATTTTTTATGTAACATATAATATGTCCTGTTCAGTCATTACCTTGAATTCTAAATATCCCAAATTTATCTATATTTGTGACGTCCTTAACAAATTTGGTTGTAGCAGAAACTTATAACTAGATCTCTGTTTTATTCTTATTCTTGTGCGAAAAACAGTACTTTTTTTTTTTCCCTCAAAATTACTTTTTTTTTTGTATTAGCATGCATGAAAGGTTTTTATGCTTTGGTTCTCTTCGTAATAATTTTGTGAATACATGCATTTTGAAATATCATTAAATTTGCAAGACGCATGCATTTTTTGTCAAGGTAGGGGAGAAATTATTATTTAGAAACCAATATAATTTGGTACTAGAAATTTGTAAAATCGATATTTTTCAATTTGCTCTTTAATCAAATATTGTTTGTTTTTTTCTCTTCTAGATGGGTAAGCAAATGGAAATGTTTAAGAGTAATCTAGAAGATTTTGCAGCCAAACACAGAGATGACATTCGCAAAGATGCAGAGTTTAGATTACAGTTTCAAGAGATGTGTGCCTCCATTGGGGTTGATCCCCTTGCTTGTAAGTGTAGATTTTACAGACAGACGTACAAATACACTTAATTTTTTTATTTTTGTTTCACATAGAGGAAAAATATTTGTTTGATGCCTTAAAAATCTTTGAAGAAAAGTCTAATTATTTCTTTGAAAAAGCAATACTTTCTATTTTGTCTTAGATTCAGCTCCCCTATGCTAGATGACTAAAGTGTATTTGTAGCTCTAATTGAGGTGTATATAATTTTTAAATCATGAGTTCTCATGGCAAGATTTTAGAAAGGGTTTGCATTTTCGGTGCCTCAACATCAACACTTTTTTCAAATTGTGCTCTTATGTTATTGCTCTTGTTTCAGCAAGCAAAGGCTTTTGGGCGGAAATGCTTGGGGTAGGAGATTTCTATTACGAGCTTGGGATTCAAATTGTTGAAGTGTGTATGGCTACAAGTAAAAGAAATGGAGGTGAGTAATTGGGTATTAATTGTTGAAAAGAATTAATTCATTTGTCATATGGCACAGATATAACCCTTGTTAAAGCCCACCTGGTTAGGGTTATTCCTTGACCCTGGTGTAGGTTCACTTGTATGATCACCTTAGAATGCAATGTAAAAACAATGTACCTATAATTTGAATCAAGATTACTTTAATCTTTTCTACACTGTTTGTTTGTCCTCTGTTGATTTATGTTTCTAATCAGTGTCACGCTTCACTAAGCAAACTATAATTAAGTCTTTACATACATTGTGCTATAGACATATGCTGTATGCCCTATTATTGGTGGACCTGTATACTCTGTGAATGTTCTGTATATCATGCTTTTATTTTCTTTTCTCCTCAACATAACGAAACTTTCAGCTTACTGGCTTAAATTCCCTTTGAAATTTTTGCTGTTATGGGCTAAAGTAGACAGTGAAGCATCAGATGATGTTTGTAGCCTTTCAAGAAACACATTCTTGTATGTTTGTGTGTGTTACTCTCACTATTATTAGGTAAATCAGTTGTTAAGTTCAACGTACAGTTCTAAGTTCTAACCTTAGACTGTACTAGATCCAGATTTTGGCTCTATTTAAGGTATGAATTAGATCTTTTTTCTAGATTTAGCACGCAGGGTGAAAAAAAAAAACATATAGCAGTGAAAGGGATGAAAAATTCTTTACACAAATTTCAAAAGAAGTATCTAGCTACCCAAAATACTGTTCTATTCCATGAGCAGAAATGAAGGCCCTTTACAACAGATAATTTTGGGCTTTTATGCTTTCTCATCCTTTGCTTACTTTTTTATTCATTTTTTTTTTAGAATTCTTACCAAGACTGAAGTTGGCTCTTACAATCATTTGGATCCTGATTTTATTCAGGGAATTTTGGTTATGAAACTTGGAATTTTTAATCATTGTGGTGAAGATGCAATGCTTCCCACAGCATGTGTTGTCCTACTTGAAAATTCTCAAAGATCTAAAATTGATAGAGAAATAATCATTAAGATAGTTTTAATTTTGAATATCAATCTCTCAATGTAAATAAAACTTTAAGTTTATACTTTTTTAATCTATCACTTGTAAGGCTTTCTTTTGGCTTCCCTACACCATATGTCACCATTATTTAAATTAAAAATTCAAGAAATTGGCTTATTGTGTAGAGATAGGGCTGTATTGAAAGGAAATAATATAATATAAGCACATTACTCACTTTCGCTTTTCTTAGCAAATGAAGAGTACACAGGAAAAACAGGCATAATCACAGAAAAATACTTTTGAGAAAATTCAATTTTTAAGTTAGCATGTCATTCAATGTTTAACTACTTACTCTGTCGTCTCTCTGCCCTTGTGACTTTGGATGTTTTCTTATTGAATTGATACTTTTTTAAGAGATCATAAATGTTGTGAAGGAAGACCCCAGCAGCATAATACAAAATTACATAATATGTGACTGTGCCTGTTTTTCAAATGCTTATCATGATATCAGTTTGTGTAAAGCTCAATGTTTTACCTTAATCAAAATATGAATGGGAGGTGGATCAAACTCTTCAGGTACCTGTTTTGCAAATAGGGACTTCTCAGGGTGTATACTTTGAACTGTACCCAACAATCCGCCTTCTCCCAGTAAATAACATTATGTTGGTGAGAGCTGAAAATGAGGCCTGATATGTTGTTCATATATACACATAATACATACACCCCTTTGTATTCATTGTTTTTGTATTTCAGGCTTGATCGGCATTGATGAATTAAGAAGGAAAGTAGAGGCTTCTAGAGGTCGCAACTCGCAGGCAATAAGCATGTAAGGGAGCTTTCTTTGTTCTTTTATCTGAACCATTTTGTGCAACATATCTGAAATTACTTTTTTCTGGAATATGAAAGTTAAAACTTTAAAAGAAAAATATTAAAACTAATAGTTCCCAAACATACATGCTTTTGATCCAAAATGTGAGATGTGTGAAAGAAAAAAATTATTCCGTATATTTAAATGTGTGTGACCTGATATGTAACAAAAAAACATTATTTAGTATATTTAAATGTATGTGTCCTGGACTTTTCTGAAAAAAAAAATTTGTTGGAACTTTTATGTTTTATTACTGTCACTGGTGTTCTTTTTTTAAAATTATATTTTAGTTATTTTAAAATTAGTTTATGAAAACATCTGTGTTTTGGTGGAAATTTATAGTTACTTGATGTGTGGCCATGAAAGAATATTGGTTCCTTCTCTTTTTATTTATTTTGTTTTTGTTCCACAAACTCAATTGCCCTTAAAGATGCTCCATTTTTCTTTTCCTGTTGCAAACATCAGAGATGATCTTCTTCGAGCAATAAAGAAACTGAAAATTCTCGGCAATGGATTTTCTGTCCACAAAGTTGGTGGAAGCTTTCTAGTCCAGTCTGTGCCCGGAGAATTAACACTGGATCACACAATTGTTTTACAGCAGGCACAGGTAATTGTTTACTTGTATGTTGTGTATAAAATTCTGAATTTAAACATGAGCACCAACCATGAACTCTAGAACTGTAAAGGACTAATTGAATTAGGCGATATTCCCGATTTTACAGTTTTTGTGTTGTGAAATATTGGATTATTACTTTTGAGATTAATATATTGCATTGCAAGAGTGGAGCAAATTATTTGGGCTGCCGTTTTAGTTTTATTTAAAGAAACAACTCTAGAACTATTCGTTAAGGTTAGGAAGATTAGTCCAAATTAATTTTTGTCAAGAAGGTTAAGACGATTCGTCCAAATTAATTTTTGTCAAGAAGGTTAGAACGATTCGTCCAAATTAATTTTTGTCAAGAAGGTTAGGACAATTGGTCCAAATTACGTATCATTGATCATGTTGGTATTGTTTGAGATCTCTATTTGGCAGTAAGACTCAAAATAGAAAGAAAATATCAAAGACTAAAAATGAAAGAATCCTTTGAATCCTTTGGATGAACTTGGTTGTTCCTGTGGTCTCAGGAAAATGTGAATAAGCAAAACTAAATCGCATGTATGGGTTGGATAGAACTTCATTATTCATCTATAATGGTCTGATTTTCAATTATAACTTAAGCAATGTTAACACTAGAGTCAAACAGCAATCATGCACTGCATAAAAGAACATACTAGTGTTTTTTTATTATCATGTGTAAAAAAGAGGAGCAATGGTTTTTAAAATTTTGCAAAAGAAAGAACATATCGTCACTTACAGTGCCAGAGTGGCTATATAAAAAAATTTAATTTGTTGTATTGATGATCTCGGGTACAAACCCTCTAACTCCAGAGAGACTTGATTTTACAGGAGGAGGAAAAAACTGATTTTCTCGAACAAAACCAAAGGACTTAGAGGCTTTGATCAAGTAACTGTTTAATACATTTTAATTGGTTTCTGAGTCATGATCTATTCATTAGTGATACTTTATGTGTTTTTCTACCATTCAAAAGTAAAATCGTGTTGTGGGAAATTCTGGAGTTAAGACGGTTTGTTGCAAAGACCATTGATATATTGATTAAATTTTAGACAGGTGTTTTTAAATTACATCTTCCAAAACATCATGTGAGCTTATTATTTAACCTGTTCATCAGTTTTTGTCTCTCACTGAATGACACTGATTTATATGCAAAATATATCCTCACCAGGAAAAGGGCCATGTGACAAAATCAGGCTTGGTGAATACTTTGTCCTGGGAGGACGAGAGGGCAAGAAGAGCATTGGTACGCAACTCAAGTGCTGTACAATGAGCACACCCTGTTTGTTTTTGCTGTATATCAGAAATGATTTAAATAATTAACAGGATACATAAATTTAGTGTTGAGGTGTGATTACATTGTAGATCTAAAAATTCTTTGACACTCGCTGAGTTTTATTTTATTTTAACAGTTCAAGAGACATGAGGAATTTTGAGTAGACTGTCACTTACAAATGCTTTCTTGAAGTTCAGTGGCATTTTTGAAGCAGTTGAAACATTCTTGCTTTGAATGCTCTGTTTCCAAGTTGTCATAAATCTATTACTGTTATTATGACAAGAAGAAAAAAGAGGGACTAATATTATTAACATCATCTTCATCATCATAATTAGTAGCAGTACCAGAATTTTAGTGTTATTTATGTGTTTATTTGTTTGTTTTTCAAGCTTTTACTACTTTCATTGTCAATATAGTTCTCAAAGTTTTCCATCAGCTGTGTAATACAGTGGAACTTGGCTACAACGGGACCCAGAAGGGCGCGGTGCACAATCCCGTTATAAGCAAGGCCTGTTGTAAAAATAAAAGGAAGATAATCCTTGAGAACGGCACCTTACAAAAATTATCTCTCTTTAATGAGCGGCTATTAAACGTGACCCTTGGGTACATCGTATTATATTATTTCATTGCATTGTGCGTGTGCTTTGCTTTTGTCTGACTGTATTTTTTTGGTTTGTGGGGTTTTTTTCTTGTGAGTATTTCTTTTTTGTGGTGTTGTTCTTCCCTTTTTTTTTT
>BLXT01008590.1:948901-965454 GCA_019648995.1 Plakobranchus ocellatus | reverse complement strand
CAGTTTAATAATATTTTGTATATTCTTGAAATTATTTGACCTTCCAAATAACCAAGAACTTGAGATATCTGTAATCCAGTGGACTCAAGTGTAGCTTTTTGTTTTGTTTGATTGATCAAAACGCTTCACAACAAAACAAGGAAAAGAAATAATTTCTAGTAGCAAAAAATGAGCTTCAATTTCTTGTTGAAATACTTTAATAACACAATCTCTCACCAAAATTGTACAGATGCTCATTAATAATAACCCAAGCCTCACAAATTGAAGGTCAAAAAAAATTAAACAAATTTTTTTTTCGGTTTTTGCAAACGAAATTTGTAAACAATAATTATTTTCCAATAAATTTAGTCAATAAATTTATTTCCATGATTCAGAAATTAAATTTACCATTTTCAAGTAGCATGTGAACATAGCAACTAAAGTGCTAAAAAATATGAGGGCTGACTGACACTGCCTTTTAACAGAAAAAGAAACAATATATTGCCTTCATAAAAATCAATCTTTTTTACCCCAAACTGACCCTAAAACAAAATTTTAAAAATTGTTTTTCTTATCAAAAATAAACAATTAATGCGATGAGTTACTTTAATGCTAGTCTCTATTTATGCAAAAAAATCAAGAAATTCTATGTAAGAAATTATTGTCCCAGATAACTTGACTATACAAAAAAAACCCAAAAACTTCAACAAAAACAACGTAAAAAAAACAACTGAGCATCCAAACGCTGAAAAGCTTGGTTCCTATTCCTCCCTTTCCCCCCCAATGCAGTCAGCCTAAACTCCACATTTCAAGCATTTTCCTGAAGCTGCTGCAGTAACATTCTCCTCTGGTTTTCCAGCTCGCCCTCGCTCACTTCACTGTCCGAGCTCTCCCACTGGTTGGATGTAGATTTCTGAAAGCACACATTTGCAAGTCTGATTACACCAAGGAGTAAACATGTTATCGGTCTCACATTATTATTTATTATCTGTGTGTTTGCGTCTTCACTTTTGCTACATTCATAATCAGCTAAAAATGAAGAACAAGAAATTAGAGATTTGTTATACAACCATTATGTCAGTAGGAATTTATTTTACAAACATTACAGGTTCATGAATATTTGGTTTTATGTAAACTAGAACTGGGATCTGATTTTTGTCAAACCACAGTGCTAGACTTACTAATTGAACAAAATAAAAGTCAAGACCATTTAAAGCAAATGAAGATTAAATATACTCGTGAAGAAAAGGCACAGCTACAGAAAGGTACTTTGCATGTTATTCATAGCTTCACTATACACAGCAGCACCTTTTTGCTCATGTAACTCTACATTTCTTTTTGTTTAAATAATGATTTATTTTGGACAAACAGAAAATACTACCAACTCAGACCTTAGAGACATAATACAAAGTTACAAGTACAAAACATGTGACTAGGCCTGTTTTACCCCCCTCTCCTACTCCTCTCAACTCCATTTTATGCAAAATTCCCTTTAATGCCAACAAAATATTTGTCACAATTTTTTCCATTTTTTTATTCAATTCACATTTACAGTTACAGCAATTAAGTGTCTCTTGCCAACATAAACACATTTTGGTAATGCAAATCTTTTTCCTTTTACCCTTTATTAAACAGCATAAGTGTAGTCATTTCAGGCTTCCTTGCTATCCATATTTATGTAATATGAACACTCCTACAAGCCGACAAGCACCTGTTACCCTTTGTCTGAACACAGTTCAGGAGCACTGCAGTAGAAATCCTTCATGTCTCCACTTAATTTTTTCCATCTTAAATTGATAGCTTGTAGTGAGATCTGAATTCTAAGCTTAGTCATCTTGCATAGACAACCACTGCTAGGCAGAGAGAGCACATGTTGCTGTCAGATAATGCCACATCTTTTTTGCCAGGCATGGCTAACATTTTTATAAATGCCACATCTTTTTTGCCAGGCATGGCCAACATTTTTCTTTGCTACAGTACACAGATAACCTCAACATCTGGACAATCAAGTATTTAAACGTGTCTACATATCCTAAATCTTCTGCATGTAGTCATAAGTTTGCAATAATGATAGTAGTAGTTGGGAACAAATAACATTCAGTTTTGTTAAGAAAGACCTAGAGAATTTTCTCAAGGCATTACTAAGCCTTTTCTTAAACCGCCTCCTCTTGACAAAACCTCATCATAAGAGGAATCTATGAGCTATAAAACTCATCTCAGAAATTTCATAGAATTTGCAGTCATATCTGGATTTTTGTTTTCTTGTGCACATGCATAAACAGCTTCAACAATAACTGTTGCTGAACAATATGGCTTCTGCAGATTTTAAAAACTTAGAATTCTGCAGACAATACAAGCATTCAAAGAAAAAAAATCCAGTTAAGAAAAAGAAGGGTGTTTTAACTTTGAACTGTCATTCTTGATGCTCATATCAAAAAGTCCTGACTGAAAATTTCATGCTGGCACATAAACTAGTGATGAGGCATGGAGTAATTTGGACAAATGGGCCCATGTTGATTTAGATGTTGCCTAGGGTATTCTGGCTCTTAAATTTTTTTTTTCTTTATCCACCTTTAACACTTCAAAAGTTATGAAACGGAGACAATTGCATTTCACATTTTTTAGCTTAGAATTCTGTTTTAAGCATAGCTTTAAGACAAAGTAAAAATAATAAATCTAGAAGTGATAAACTGACTAACATTTCATGAATGCATAGATTTGAGACTGATCTCACACTTACAAGATATGATGAGAGCTCATATTCCTATTTTACTAGATTTGAAGGCTTAGTGATTTTACAACTTTAATGTCTGGGTTTTCCAAGGCTGCCACATGTATATACTGACTCATCAATTTTTTTTTTTTTTTTTTGGTAAGATACAGACCCTTAGAATTTTAGAAGTTGTAGAAAGATGGACATACTCTACTAATACTCTGCCCGGCCACCACTACCCTCCCTTCATTAATATCTAGTAGAGGAAAGTCATATCATGTAAACAATTCATCTCAAGTGGGGTCCACTCTATAGGAATAGCTTACTTTTGAGCTTTTTTCTCTTTCTCTTCTGGATGCTGACTGGCGCTCAGGCGAGTCCCTCCGTTTCTTGCTGGACATTTTGGAGGATGATCGATGATCTCGGTCATTGTCGGACACATCTGATCTTGAAGGCTGAAGTAGAAATAAGGGGGTATTGGTCAAAATAAGTTTTCACATCTTCAAGATTATGCTCAAATTTTTTTTTTTAGAACTTATATTTCACAATCAAGTTTTCCTATCAATTGCTAAAGGAAATGATTGAACTTGTCACTACAAAATACATATGTGGAATCTTATTTGTGAGACAAATACACTTAAAAATGCCTTACATTCCATCAAAAGAAAATTATCTTCCTCATGTACAAAAAAAGATTTGATATTCATATCATTTAAGTATATAGGGGACTATTGGGGAGTCTGATAGAGGGCTGGCCCAGCTCGAAATTAACAATGGTCTTTGGCGGGTGTAAGGGGCATAATCCTAATTTACAAAAGTACACGTTTTACAAAATTTGTCATAAATTTTAAACCAAGGAAGATACAAACATAATTCAAACACCAAAAAATAGAAGATTGGATGCACTTTCTTATGATATATAACACTAAGTATCAGTGATATTATGGGATATTGAAAAAAATTGACAACACGATCTCGGCAGTGGGGCTAGGACTAGATCTAGATCTAGATCTAGATCTACATTCAGATTCATCATCGTCGGAAGAGTCTAGACGTAGCCCATCAACTTCTCCCTCCTCTACATCAAAATTAACATCACTTTCATCATCAGTTTCAACTCCAACATCATCTACAGGGCTACCCTCATCTTCATCTTCTTTATTCGTCGATCTGTCTGTCAATTGCGAGAGGAAGTTGAAGGTCATTTTGAAAAAATCGTTACTCGGTAACCATTCATTCAATTTTAGAACAGTAAACGGAAAACGAAAGTAGAACTCTTCAAGCAACAGAAACTATTAAGGCCCAGCCATTGTAAAGAAAATAAAGGGGCTTATTCCATACTATAAAAGTGTATGCTATAGTCAAGTATCAACGGGCGATAGCGGGCGCTCCCGCCAACACCCATAAAGGGCGGTGGCGGGCGATAACGCTTTTTATCAGTTAACCTATTTGACCTCTGGACAGGCATAATCTTCAATCTTTTGTTGTAACCTTTAGGCTATGACTCCTTTTTGCAGCTGTGGACCAATGGAGTGGTCAGTTAGGTACTTGCTTCCTCTACCAGACATGCGCAATCAATCCTTGGACAAAGGTTATACTGGTCAAAATAGAATTCATATAGTTTTAATTCTTTCACATACACCCTAAAAATCCCTATTCATTAAAACGTGTAGCAATAGAAAACTATTTCTACTTACTGATCTTGAGGCATGCTTCTTTTTCTTTGACTTCTTTTTGTGTTTTCTTGAAGCTCTTTCTTCCTCATCTGTTCAAAAAGTATGATATAACCTTTTTATAATCAGAGTAGAAACAAGACAGGCTAGATAGACATCATTTTTTAATGTTTTCTTGTACAATTTATCAAACACGTAAATGTGCACAGAAAATCAGTGCACAGTTAAGTGTTCAGCAAACTGCACTTGTCCTGTCAGAAAACTTTATAAAAACATTACTTTGTATCTCGTAACATATGTTAATAATGATATCAGTCAGACTAAATTTTAAAAAAACTTCGATTTTAAATAAATTCAGCTGTCACTTTATGAGTGCCCAGAGTTAACTTTGTTCAAATTTAATGAAGTTTGACTTAAAAAGTAGCCTGCTTGTACTAATTTTTAACAGACGATGGAAAATTCTACTGATGTAGATTTGGACTGTTTAAACTTTGATTGGAAGAGAGCAATAACAGTTAAAAGAGAGTATGATATGTGAAAGAACTTGATTCAGATTTGATTTAAAATCTTACCAGCTAATGACCATATTTCTAAGTATCCTTTTTAATCCAATATTCAAACTAGGATTTGTTTTGTCTCATTTTTGTGTTCAACATTGAATTTCTAAATATAAAGAGACAAAAATAGATGTCAAGGATTGGTTCTTATAGATCCATGTTGTAGATTTTCATTAAATTTGTATGATCCCCAACCTGCTTCTCACGGATCTAGACTGTAGATATTGCAGGTATTTTGATTGTCAGTGCTCCATACAAGCATTGATGCTAACGAATAAAAAATCTCAAATCAATACAAAACAAGATTCAGATTGAATGATGCCACTCATCTAGTTCTAAATCTTGATAAAAACATAAGAAAAAGTTAAATGCTTTTGTGTTTAGAAAAAGCTTGACTTTTTAAGCAAATAATAATTTTATACACAGGCCGAAAACTTACAAGGCATAGAGGAAAAAATATCAAGAGGAATGGGATTATGATGATAACCAAGTTATTGATTACCAACAATATGATATATAAATTGTTTCACCCGCATATGGAATGAGTTATCCAGCTTGTGATAAAAATGATTATAGGGGAACAATTATAAACTTCTATCCTCAAATACACTCAAAAATAGCCATAATGTGCCCAACGCTGAAAAAAAACGAATAAAATTTAAAAAGTGGTCATTTAAAAACCTCTAGATCTGCCAGAATCTGATGCTGGTGTTGGCGATCGGGAATTTGAATGGTGGCGCTTCTTTTTAGATGATTTGTGGCGACTTTCATCCTCAGAGTCACTCTATGGAAAAAAAAAATTATCAAAAGATAAACATCACGAACAATAAACAGGGCATGAGTATGCATGTAGATGTTGATATGTTTTGCTCCTACCATTATTCTTCAGTAAAAAAAAGTTTTGAAAATTAAGGGGGAAAATGTCAGTGTATGCAAATTTGAAATGAAGCAATAAAGATTTTGTCAATTGCAAATTTCTATATGTACACAATCCAGACAATATTTGCTGTGTCTCATAAAATTTATCCTCGCTCACATGCTCATTGAACAGTATACAATCAAACTCTTTCAATCCAACAGAGGAAAACAAATGAAAATTTGATCTAATACTAATAATAGTCCATTAATATTTACCGAGTGAGATCTTGATTTGGACCGCCGAGCACGATGTTTCTTTGATTTTTTCTTCTTTGAGTGATAATGAGAACATGTTTCTTCTATTGCTATAAGATGTTCTTTAAAGAGACGAATTCTCTCTGCTTCAAGAGTGATGTTCACAAACGCTTGCTCATGCTCAATCTTAGGACGAATCTGAAATGAAAGTGGAAAGTGGAAATTCTATTGAATAACTTAATATTATGTTGTGCACATAAACTTAAATAGCATAATTTCTTTCTTCACTATCTTTCTAAAACATATACCTCTTAAATGTAACATAGTTAAAGAATTAATCTAGATATTAACTTAATCAATGGGTGTCTTTTCTCTTCTCTATGTTGTTGTGTGTGCATGCTTGGGCATGTGTCAATAGGTCTATACAGGATGCTTGCTCAATATCTTTTCCTCATGGCTTTGTTTAGAAACAAGCCCATATGGTCACAACTATGGCATTCTTTAAATGTTTTATATCCTTAAGAATAAGCATAGAAAAAAAATGCTTGCAATATATACTCACTTGATCCCACTTAGTGTCCAGATCAATGTTATACTTTGAAAGCATTGCCTTGAAAGTTGATTCCAACTTTTTTAGCTAAGGGAGGAAAAAAAAGGAATGAAAAAATTATAATCAGTGCTTCACTAATTATTAAAGAATTTTGGGAGGTTGGATAAAATGACTTACTTTGTAAACTAAAATGGCCATAAAATTCAGCAAACAGCAGCAAGATTGTACTATAACATCAGAATATTCAGTAACATTCCAATTTTATATCTTAAATGTGATCTGGATGACAAAATTCATAATAAATCCTAAAATTTGACATATTATTATTGAAAAGCTCTCTTTACATTCCAGCGATGTGAAACGAAAACTTGAAAGTAATGTGACTACAACTGAGAAAAATAACTCATTATTATTAAGTGCGTTAATTGCAAACATTCAAATTGAAAGACAACATGGACAGCAATGTTGCAGATATTGAATGATATAAATAGGGCCAAACTTTACATGGAATTGCAATTATATTGATTGGGTGAAAGTCTCTTCCTACAATACAACAAATGATCTTTTTTATTTCCCCCATTTATCTTGCAATTGTGTATATAATTACTGTATAATTTATTATGGTATTTCTTCACAATCGTTTCTTCACAATCCCAAAATCAGCATTACTTCTTTATTTTTCAGGTTTTATTCAACTGTCACCATATTCTAGCATATATCTGGTACTGTAGATTCTGAACAAATTAAAATATTGCCATACTTGATAACCTTGTTGAATTTTTTTGCTGAATCAAAATGATATACCCTACATAATCTATAAGTGAAATCCTTATCCTATCCATAAATTAGTATTGCTGTGTTAAAAAAAAAAAATTCAAATTGATAACACTCTGGAGACTACAAGGTCTTTCATATACACGTCACTCCTTTCTTTTGTGTATGCTTTATCTGTATTAATTTACATCAATGGGGAACCCAAAAGGTTGGCTCTTTAGAGTGATGTAACTGTGAAATCACAGGCTATATGGCCGGCATGTTTATTGTAAATAACATGGAATGAACCCTATTGGTTCAGATAATAAATCGTTTCAGTATTTTTTTAAAAAGTAACATACAAATTTCACTCGAAAATAATTAGCAAACAATATTAGGGTAACTTAACCTTACAATCAAAGCGTGACTTACTCTCCTTGCTTCATCTTTGAGCCGCTCCTTTTCTCGAGCTTCTGCTTTCTCAAGAAGCTGGCAAATGCAAAAAAAAAAGGATTCAAAACAATTTTGATAGATGACTTGAAAACCTAAAAAAAACATTTAAAAAAAAAAAAACCTTATTAAAGTTACATGATTTAAGAAACAACGTGCAAGTAACCGCTGGGCAAGTATCTGATAATTATTGATGTCAATACCTCAAAATCAGTCTTAATGTGCCTTTAAATTCAAGATTTTCAAAAAGAGTTTTTTTTTTTATTTTAACTTTTTAAAATGCGCTTGCCTATGAGGAAAATTTGCATAGGTTAACCTGCCTCCAAGATCATATACATATAACAAATGTCCATACAGGAATAACATTTCACCATAAATGCCTTTTTTCAAAAACTATTGCGACCTGAAAAACCTGAAATATTTTTTTTTTAATTTTTACAATTCAATTACATTTTCCTTTAAGAGCTTCAAATAAACGTAGTCATATGTAAAAACTTGTAATAAAAATTGTGAGTTGTACTCCTGATTTTTCAGGTCTAGTCTCATGATAGTTGTCTCGAACATTTTTACTTTAAAGTTTAACAACACGATGCTTCCAAATAAATGACATAATTTTTCTCTTTTATATTTTTATTTTTGATAAATATTATTTAATTTTTTGTTTACTTACACTGTTATAAGTGAGTTTGATGTTGCCACTGTCCAGATTTGCTGAGCGTTTGTCACTGAGAATAGCATTACTGAAACTTTCATAGGTTGTGGATATTTCAATATAGAATCCTTTCTCCTGAAAATAGCACCATTGCTTTTATTGAAATATCCAATGGTTCAAATGGTAAGTATTTAAAAAAAATATGCAATTCATAAACAGTATGAGAATCAAGATTAATTCATCTGAACATGTCACAAATAAAAAATAACGCTGTCAAGTTTTTACTGAAATGTAAGCTGAACGTAATTTACGATCACTCAATATTCATTGATTCAATCTCTTTTCAACTTCCTTTGATCTTAACTAACATTCAAACTCCCTTTCTATGATCAGTGCTTCCAACAGGTATTCATGAAAACCGAGGATTTTTTTAAATGTGGGGAATGGGTCCAGGGCAATGCCCTGATAGGGGGTGAGGGGGACAATGTCCTCCTCAAGCTGAAGAAATTTTAAGAAAATCTGCTTCATGGAATCAATTTCCAGCCACTTGTAAAAGATTTTTTCACAAATGCGGAAAGCTCAAAACTGTGGAAATCCGCAGAAATGTGGATGATCGGAAGCACTGTATGATTGAATTATGTAAAAGGGCAAATAATTGTTCCATTTTTTTAGTTATTTGTTGCTTTCATATGCATGATTTGTTGTTATTATTACATCATTATTGTTCTCTTTTTCTCAATATCATAACTATACTAGTAAACTTTTCCTCTATTATTGCTTTTTTTCCTCAAAATTTCCTTAATTTAATTTTACTTCACTTATTTACTTTATTTAAAACTTTTCTCTATCTTGTTCATTCAAGCCACCTGAAGCATTTTACAAAAACTTCATTAGTTTAGCTCCATAATAATTGATGTTTTGTATAAATGTCTGTTACTAATGGCTCTGTGCCTACTTTATAACTGTTATGAAACAAAATCCACCAGTTAGTTGTTAACTGTTAATCTGTCTAATTATATTCTTGTACTACTGTTACCTATGACTGACTGTATCCAATTTAGAGATTTTCTCCAAAAAAACAACTCTAGGATTCTGTCAAGGAAAATAGCGCTTAACGCTAGTACATGTCTTTGTGTGACTATTCATTGTTACTTTTCATACTTAAATGTTAGAAATAAAATGTTTACCATACTTTTCCTCACTAACCCGGGGGATGGGGTGATGAGGAGAGGAAAAGAGTTCAGAGTTCAGAGTTTCAAATGTAATTTATTTAAAGCATGTTACAAAGTCACAATTGCGCACAAACCTTGAGGATTTCCTTCACAATCTTCTTCTCATCGTGAAATCTTGATTTCAGGTCCTCCACATAAAACTTGAAAAGATCCAGTGGGGTAGAGCCTGGCTGGCCCAGCATGGATCCAAATCTCATGTCTTGGCTGATGATTGGGAACAGGTCCATCCACAGCGACATGGAATTCAGTTTGTTTTGCTGATGGAGCTCATCAAGAAGAACCTAAGAGAGTCAAGGGGTTGTTGTTATTTCGATGCATGACAATGGTAGAAACTCAACCTAAGAAATTTATGAGAAAAGCAAAGTAAACCAGCTGAGAAGAAATAATAACAGAATCTGCATATCACAGCAAGGCTCTCACAAAGAACTCAACAAATTCTGTATATTTAAAATTGGAAGTGGTAAATATGTTGCTTATAACATCCACATAATGGAAAATAATCGTTGGTTCTTTTTTTAAAACATGGCAGTCACATAATCACGAAAGAAAAAAAAAAAAGACTAAAGCTATCAATTCATGGTACTGCCTAAGAAGATGAATTCTAATATAAATCAGTATTAATTGTAGATCTAATAAAATGCAAAGAGAAAATTTCCTGGATTTAAAATGCTCTTTAAAAAATAATATTGCATACCACAATGTTGTGTATTAATGTTAGCAAAGCCAATTTGTATTGTTATTTGAGAAATCATGTATCATAATATATATGCAAAAATTAAATATATAATATATGATTCTTTAGGTTTTATAAAAAAATGTACATAAATAACCCCAACTTTAATTAGGAAACTTCTTTAGGATCTCCATTCTTTTAAACATCTCAGGATTTCTTGCCATCTATTCCTTTCAACTTATTGACAAAGTCACAGTCATTGATGTTTTGATCTTTGAATCCGCCTTTTCATTTTTAAGCAAGTTAAAAAACGGCATAGGAAACATCGGCTTTTGAAACGAGAGCATTATTTTCCATTGTTACTGTTATGGTATAATACAAGGATAGAGTTCACACATTTCCTTAAGGTAGGCTGATCATAAGCTAACATATTCTAATATATCACTGAAGACAAAAGAATCAGTGCAGTCTTAGGTTGTAAATACTGAAACTTTCTGGCCCATCAAGTTGCAAAAATTGCTGACGCAACCTGCTCAAACTAAGAGGACCCAAACAAACAAAAAAAAAAAAAGCTTTCAAATCACCTAATTCAAGCTTATCTTTCTTAAATTAAACGAGCAAGATCTGGCACACATTGATCTGAAGATTTTATAATTTACCTTTCTTTTTCTTGTAAAAGAAAACAACTACCAACTTAAACTTATAAAAACAAATGAAACAATCCATTCTAATACATAAAAAATATCTTTTTCAATTCAGGCATGACCATATGAAACTCATATGAATTAAATAAAAAGCAACTTACTATGAAACTTTCTCTATTCTTTCTCTGGTTTCTTTTGACTCTCCTTCTCTCTCTCTCTTTCTCATCATCATTTTCTTGCTCTAGTAATCTGATGTGGTCCTCGAAACAAACAAGTGCATCCTCCTTGTCCATATCTAGGAACAAAAAAAAAAATTAAGTTACCAATCCACTCATGAGTCAAGAGCTTAAGACTTGTTTGAGGAAACTGTAAATTTTATGAAAAACAAAAAAACTTTCATTTTGCAATTTAAAAAATGCTCATATAGTTGTATAGATAAATACGCCAAAGCATTGCATGTGCTGTGAATAAAGTGACACTGATTTCAGAATCTCTGTATTACCTCCTGAATAAATCTTATTTCGCTGGAACATACCCTCATTCATGTTTTTTTCAGGAAGATAACTACTACAGATCTGGCCTTTGTTTATTCAAGGCTAGGTTGGCCAAGCATAAAAAATCCCCTCGATATTTTATCATGACAGGATAATCATATTTCTTTCATTTTTATTTGACTTAAATATACATAAAAATGATAATTTAAAAAAGAAAGGCCAAAGCTGTCTTTTGATGAGTGGAAATCAGCCTTTGGGCTGACAATTCGCAGCCGTGTCTATTTGGTGCAAACAAGAGACACCTCCCCCAATCCCCCCTTCCCCCTCATGAAACCTTTCCATGAAAAGAAGTTAGAAGATGCAACGTTTCATATTAAAAAATGGAATTCTGCCTTATAATGGAATGGCATCTCTGTTACACACAATCTAAGCACACATTAAGATAAAAATGCACAGCAGACGATATAAGAATGGAAGGAAAAACATACTCTCCAGGTCAGGATCCTCGGTGAAGCGTGGGTTATCCAACAGCATCTGTTGAGCCTCTGACCACGTTGTTGTGAAGGTCAAACTTGGCATGCTATCCAGGATCTCTGAAAATACTTTGATGTTCCTCTTCCTCAAAACTTTGGCTTCCTCCTGGATAAATATACCACAGAAGCAAAACACAGATTATTAAAAAAAAAATAAAATCCAATCTCAATGGCAATTTTTACTTGACTAACCCTAGAAGTTTTGCAATACAATATAGCTATGTACATTGAATTGAGGTAAGGCGTATTCATTTCAAATGCAAATTTTATCACAAAATAAAACACAAAAACGGGGAAATCAGGAATTTGACCAAATTAATTGGCCCTCAAAGCTTCTTAATTTAAAATAAATGCTCTTTTCTCATTTTTCTAAATGAATTACTATTTAGAACTAGAAGCAGAGGTGTAATGTAAATAATTGTCAACAGACCTTTTCTCTTTTTGCTATCAGGTGAACAACATCGTCAAAAAGATCTCGCCTGTCTCTTTCAGAAACAGCTTTCCATGCCTCTTCTTCACCAAATATTGTGTCAGCTTTCCTGTGATGATTAAAAAAGTCATGAACAATTCTGACCTTATTATAACTAGATGAAATCAAAAGTTTTACAAGATACAGAATGATGGTTGTATAGCTTGTATTTAATGAAATTGTTGCTTTTCTTCTTCTTTTTTGTTTTTTCAATTGAAACAATTTTCTGCAGAATTTTTTTTCAACATGGTTAAACGCAAATACATAGATATAGATTTTGGCTGTATTTTAATTTATACACAGTCAATGGGTTAACATTTAGAGAAAAATTGTCAGCCTAATGAACATTTATTTAAGTCTTTTTTCAGTCTTCACAATAGCTTTGGGACATAAAAAATTCTTATGGATTCAATGATAAGGTAAAGCTTTGTGACAAATTTTTTTTTAAATTTGAAACTGTGAAACAGAAAAGCAAAACCATTGAAATAATGGCCAAGGCTAAAATAATAAATAGATGAAAAAATATCCTATAACATATAAATAAAAAATTAAGTGTATGATAAAAAAATACAAACCAATATCTGATTGAAGAATTCATCTTTTCATTATTTATCAAAAACTGCTCCAAATCTTCTTTAGCTTGTTTAGCCCTCAAACGCTGCTCATCCTGGAGAAAAAAGTGGAACAAATTGTAGAAACCTATCCCAAATGTTACATGAAAATGCTATCACAATTGTTGGATATGTAGCAAACAATGAAAAAGAAAGGGTTGCATAGCATCCTGTAGAGCCATAGCTTTCACTTTAATCATACAGAGTATTCTAGCTCTACAATCATGACTTGTTTACAATTATTGGGATTTTTCTTTTCTTTTTTTTTTTTTTTTTGAGAATAAGAATAAAAAGAAATGCTTAGGAAGCAAGCACAGAATGTATTTAAAGTTAAGCATACAACGAGAAGAAAGAAATAATAGTTTTATTGCCTTTTGAATGTTGATGGCTTTTTTAAAGTATATTTCCAACTCAATCTTACCAAATGTATGAAGTGAAATGCATAATTTATGAAACGTTCAAACTCATCATTTACTACAAAAGAAAGCCCCAAGCATCATGACCTAAAACTAATTACCTTTTCCTCCTTGGCTCTTTGTGTTTTGTATTCATTAAACGCTTGTTTCTTTTCATTCAGATGTTTCAAGGCACCATATCGAGGATCATTGATAATAAGTTTCATAGCATTCTCCCACGTGACATTTGAAGGTACCTCCTGAAACAGTAGATGGCTTATTAACAATTTCAAAAATAAAAGAGTTTTTTGCCTGAGCAAATTTAAATAAGGACATGTATGAGATTAAGAAAATTATTTATTCTTCAAGAAGTTTTGGAATTGTATTCATTGTATTTTTAAGTATCTTTTTTACTTCAGGCTTATTGATACTTATTATCGAGTTGATGTTACAAACTATGAGTTTTCAAAGCTTAAAAAGATGCTTGCTTCATAATCTTTTTGAATTATCAAAGTATAACTTTATTAATATTTTTAAGTGTCAATAAAAGCTTTAGAAACAATGAGAATTAATAGAGAATACCATTGAATTAATCACAATGAACATAATTTACCAAACACAAAAAGTATATGGTCTCTTTGTATGATGCTTCAAAAGCCCCCTGACCCACAAAATAAAAATTTGAAAATGCAATTAACAAAGGCAGATATTAATTCAGATAAAAGTAAAAATGATCATGAGAGGAAATTTAGAGAAAAGATTGCAGGTGGTACCAACCTTTTCCTTAAGCAAGCATTTGAATGCTTCTATAGCCTCTTTCTTGTTTTTGAAAACATATACCTCTTTTTTGGGGGCCTCCTCCTTTTCTACATCAACGCTGGAGTAATGAAAACAATTAAGATTTTTTTTTTCATTTGACATGAGCAATAACATTTCTCCAAAATATCTTTTTCATGAAAACCACTTGACCAACAGAAAAGTTGATATTACATATATATCACTTAAACTAAAAATGCTCAAGTCAGTTTTGATTGTTTCTGTGCATGTTCCCTGTACAGACAGAAACCAAACGCTCTAATACGTTGTACCCAAACATGACACAATTTTGGGTTCTTCAGGTAAAGCCAAAGTTCTTTGCAAGAGAAGTTTCTCAAATGAGGTGAAGTTTTCCAGTGAAGTAAATTAACCCATTTCCTTGGTATTGAGGAAAAGCACTCCACTGTTGCAGAGTTAAGTGTGTACACACCCAAAACATTTTTCTAAAGCTAGGTCTAGATAGTTAGATGTAGAGAACATTGTTAATAATTTTGAGTAAAATCAGTCATAAATCTACTGCCACATAAAAATATAAATCTAGATTAGAATGATGTAAATCCTTCTCCAAATAGAGTTTAGATGAGGGTTTGCCAAAACATGGGCTGTTATCATAGTTATGTACGAACCATTTTCTACAAGTCCTACTTGAAAAAATTTAACTCATCAATACATAAATTTTGATTCCGTGAGTGTGATGGCATAAGAAGTACTGTTTTATGTTTAAAAAAACAGTTTTGGGTGCATCCTTGCTGTCTAAATTAACCAAATAAGTTTCGAACATAACTATGATGACAAAATCGCCAAAAAAGTGGTCACCCATCAACAAATTAAACTCATTCACAATCAGGTGAAGTGATACAGGTCATTTTTTTTACATGGATCTACTCCTGCTATCCAAATCTGCATGAATATTGCTTCACTGATACTCAATTGGGCTTTTCCCTTTTGTAACTGGAGAATATTTTTTTCAAAATGCAGGAAAAAACGTGACAAAATTTTGGGGTCCACCTTCTGGCAAAAGCTCAGATATAAAATAATGTTTACATATAATCCAATCATAAAAGAAATTGTTTGATAACTGAAGTCAAACTGAGGTCTCAGACAGTTATATATAATAAAAGAGGCACCTTGGTTCCCTGCTTGAATCCTTGGGCAGTTCTGGTACAACTTGCTGAGGTGGGGTCATGACAGATGCTGGTGGTGGAAGCTCAATGGATGCTAGAGTAGCCTGCATGGCTTGTTCAATGGCAGATGAAGGTTCTGATTTGGTCACAGATGGACTCCCAGCACTAGATTTGAAAAAAAAAAGAAAAAAAAAAAATTCACTCAATTTGCATTTCAACATTTATATGCACTGATGTATTTTTTACATCTATGTTATGTCTTTTGCTTTTTTTTGTTTTGTTTTGTTTTTTTGAGGAGAGGGAAGACGTTGAGGGCATTAAGGATTTAAAATTAAAAATAAGCAGGAAGTTTTTATTTTATTGTGGTATTAGTTTGCATAAATAATGAAAGGCTGAGAAACTGACAGGTCATAGAAAAAGCATCAGTATTACAGAAAGCTTCTGAAAATAATATTGAATAAAAGTCTTGGAAGCAATTAAATTTATTTCTATTTGTGTTCAAGTAAATATCAACTGGGAACCAATTTGCTACAATAATGCTGCTAAAAATACTATAACTATAACATGTGCATATAGTATAACAAAAATAGTGATGAAAGCAATTTGATTATTTTAGCTAGTCTCATTCAAATAAAATATAATATGTTATGTCCCTCTTTTATAAAAAAAAATCAATATGAACTTTTCAAATCCGCACACAATGTTAATTTTCCATCATAAACACTGTCTGCAAAGATATCAGTAACAAAAGTCAAGAGCCATGACTCATTTGTATAAATAAGGAAACAATTCATCATGCTTGAAGTATACCATTTGAACTGCCCAAAATGTTAATCTTTGCTCTGTTTTGGTATTTTTTTTGTGTGTGTGTGTGTGTTTGGTTTTACCTTTCAAATATCCACACATACTATAAAAAAAAGCAAAATTTTCCACCTTTTTCACTTGGTTCAGAATTATTATGTACATCTTTCATAGAGATTTCTCTTTCAATGGAGAAAAAGTGAAAGGGGCGAGTTAAAATATATCTACTGTTTTAAATGTGACCAATTAGCCCATTTTCATTACCTCACACTTGATTGTATAAAAATCAAGATGAAAGGACATTAGAAAGAGAGAGAGAGA
>BLXT01008590.1:930834-942645 GCA_019648995.1 Plakobranchus ocellatus | reverse complement strand
AAAAAAAAAAAAAAAAAAAAAAAAGCAATGCACATAGGTTTTTACAATGCGAGTGTAAAATAAATTACAGTTATTGGTTTTTTACGATGCAAATTGAAAAACAAAAGCAATGCACATCGTTTTTTATGATGCGAATTAAAAAAAAAGCAATGCACATTGTTTTTTACAATGCGTATTGACGCTTCCTTACTTTTCCCCAATCTCTCTACATATATTTTTATATTTTTCAATTCCACGTTAGCAAGTTTAACATTTCATGAGAGTTGCTCATTTGTTTATATGATAAACTTCAACAACTCTAAAATATCATAGAAAATTTAGATTTTTCAAAGATTACAAGAAGACTCATTTATAAGTTAGAATTTATAATTTACCTGCATTCCATAGCCAGGCTGATGCATCATTCGATTTGTATTGGACTTTCCAATATCACCTGAATATAGGATAACTGCAACATAAAATTGATGTTCTTAAAAGACAAGACAGTGTGTCCTCATAATGTTCAAGTACAATTTTTGGTGGCAAAATTTGGTAGTGCTTGTGAAAACCAAGTTAGTTTCTACAGTTGCAGTCTTTGTCATTTCTTTCCACAAATATAAATGCATTGTAAAGAAGACAGATGGAAACAAAACCCATTTTAAAGTTACCTAGAACCGTTGCATAGTTTTTAAAAATCAAATATGTTCTATAATGTGCCAATCGATATTGATTTTAATATAACAGAATTTAATTTTTCAAAAATATGAAAAAAGGCAGTATAAATGAACAATCAATGCTATGCAATTTTCACAGGGCTGGGGGTTTTGTCATGTTTGGAATTGGTTTTGTTTTTACTCTTCATCTTACTGAAAAATAATATCTGAAGTATACCCTGATAGTTGCAATGCACCAATAGAAATTGTGAAGTGATCTGTAAAAGGGGATCTATCAGAAATGGAGAACAGATGCTGCGTTTATGGGATGCACACTTTATTTTGGATTAAAAAGAAAAGATTTCATTGGTTCTCTCTGCCCTTAAACTGTTTATTCGACAAATACTGGACAATCCTATTTTGAGTAAATGGATTACAAGGAGGGTTTCTCTTATGGCCTTGTTCTCTTTTATTTTGTACCTTTTTGGTAGGGGAATTCCGTGACATCATAACAAAGGTCAAATGAGAAAATGCTGTCGCTCATTGTACCGAAGCACACCATACAAACACAACAAAAAAGTATAAAATCATTTTGAATTTATTGATGTCTGCCATGGTAGCTTCTTTAAAATGAAAAGAAATATTATAGATCTAGGCCTGCTAAATAATAAAATGTTCCACAGACATCGAAATTTACAGTAAATCCAGTAAATTTCCACCCACCAAAATCGGAAATCTTAACCTACCTAAACCTAATCCAAACTTAGATCTAGATGTAGATCTAATTTATATTCTCTTCTACATTCTACACCTTGGGAATCTAATTTTAAAATTCATATAAGCTTAGATCTAGATATCTAGATTTTGGATCTAGAGTAGAAATAGATCTAGATCTAGATTGACCCTGTTATCTAAGCTTAAATTTTTACTATCACACAACTTTCTGATGAAATGAATGTATGGCATGATGGGTTTTGTCCCTTTAACAAAATTGTAAAATATCTAGGCCTAAACATTAAAATTTAAAACAACTAGGCCTATCTAGTGAATCATTTATTTGCACCAAATGGGAGTGCCATAATCATGTTTAACATTTTTTTTAAAACAGAATAAACATGCTTTAAAAACCCAAAGTGATTGTGGTGTTTAGGCTGGAGTAATAAAAATTTTGGCACTCCTGTACAATTGCGGTCCCGTTCATTTAAGTGGCGGAGTGTTCATGCTTTATTTCTAAGTTGGATAGTATCAAATTAAACCACTTCATTTTGCCAGTAATATTGATAGGCCTGAATATCCTTTAGAAACTGATAATACTGACAAAATGAAGTAAGTTTAAGTTGATCAGGTCCAATTTAGAAATAAAACATGATAATCACGATAGTGAATATGGCCGCCACTTAAATTAAACAGGACCACAACTGTACAGGAGTGCCAAAATTCCACTCTTACTATGTCACTAGAAAACTTCGGGCACTCCGGTTCAAATTGCTGAGCCATATTAGATTACACTATCGCGTTTTATTACTAAATCGGACCTGATCAACTAAAACACTTCATTGTTTTCAATTTTGTAGGGATGTTTAGCCAGGCATACCGAATTATTGACAAATGAAGTGTTTTAGTTGATCAGGTCCGATTTAGAAATAAAACATGAGTACTCCGCCACATGCTTAGAATAAGGCACTGGTGAAGGACTGCGGTCCCTATCAGTTTTCCTCCGAAAGTGGACGGCCATTTCGATTAGGCCTATTTAACGCCAATGGGTGTACAAACGACTACTACTTCGATATGTTTTTTTTATGATTTAATGTTTCTTAAACGGCTGGCTCTATTTCTATGGAAATTAGAAAAAAAAAAAATTATTCTCACACCATCAGCTACAGGCGTAATGAAGAGGCTATATTTTAGATCTAGATTAATATCTAGAATCTAGATCTATATGATCTAGACACTGATGACACCTTTGAGAATTCTAGGCGAGCGCTTGTGAGAGTCACGTGATAGCTCTAAATATAGCTCGGGCGTAGGAGGTCAGTGAGTAATGTTTCACTTTGCACCTGCCCTGAGTTGAACTAGCCAGTGAGAGGTGTCACCGTTTCCCTGTATTTTGTCCAGGGTTGAATTAGCCAATGAATCCCATTGTTGCTAGGTGTCCTTGTTTCTCTGTGTCCTGTCCTTAATTAAACGAACCAATGAATCTGATTGTCACTGTGTTTGTTTGCTGAACGCCCAATGATAACCCTTGAGCGCACCAAGTTTAATTTGAAATGAATTTAGGCCTGAGTTGGGGCCGCAAGTTAGAGCCAAGAAACAATTCTGATTGCAACTCCAGACGAGCTAGACGTGCATAGCAAATCTGTTGATTTTGGGGGGGATTCTCTTGTTTTAACTTTAAGTTTGGCAACGTGTTAGCCAGTATATTTTGAGCTTAATTTATAAGCAGAAGGTAATCATGGTTGTATTTTTAATAATAATCTGTTACTTCATTTAACGAGTTACTTTTAATATTTCACGAACGTTGTACTAATATTTGAGGTTATTGTGAAAAAGCCTAGAACTATAATCTGAGATTGCCTGTTGTTCTAAGTGAAATAATAAAGTTTTTCTGCCATTCTAAACTTTGTGTCGTTTGATTTGAGTGTTCTCAAAAGACACTGTTGCCCACCCACTGACGTCAAATAATCGAAATAGCCGAAATCGAAAAGGAGGGACCGTGGTGCTCCACCAGTGCCTAGAATAATTATTGATCCTCTACAGTCTTCTAAAAATTTGCTCAGATCTAGAATGACTGGCCTGATTCATTAGATCTGCATTAATGTACTATCACCGGTTCTTACCTCACAGTTCTCAGAGAGACATGCAAAAAACCCAGGCTAACAGCCATTGAAACTACATATGTCTACCTTAAATATTAAAGAGTTCTAAAGGGTAATTGATGCCAAAAAGAGTTTACCTTTTTTTTTTAAAACTAATTTAAATTTCAAATCATATCATCAGTAATTGAAAACAACTTTATAAAACTATGTATGGGTTATATATTTCCATACAGTATAATTTGATGCCCCAATAAAGTATCAAAAAGAGTGAGAAAGGCCTTATCATTAATTGCAATATCTTTTTGCTTTGAAGATGCAATTTAGGGTTAGGGCCAAAGTAAGCCAGTTGTTTAGGGGCTCGTTCAACTGCTGAGCAATGAGCATATATTCTATTTATAATCTATTAATCTTAAACTATCTTTTAAGCCAGGTTGTGTATCCGATCTGTAATAGAATCCAGATTTACATTGTCTGGTCGTTGGTTATAAATAAGTAACATTAGACAAGTAGATTCAAGTGCCTAAGTCATAAGTGCTTTTTTTTCTCAACACAATCCTTCTCTAGATCTAGATCTAGAATCTAGAGACTTTCTAGTCTTCAGGATTACAACTACAAGGTACATTTTTAGTCTTTCCCATTTCTCATAACAATGACCAGAGTTCATTCTAAGGATAGCCTAGAATCAAATTAAAATCTGGAAAGATCCCTTTTTGTCAGAATCTGATTTATAAAATATAATTCTAGATCTATCACTAGTTAGATATAGATTTTAAAAATTTGAAACAAGTATCTTGATTTTTCTTTTTCCGGCATATAATCTAACTCTATAGAGTCTAGGTGCCTTTTGCTTTGTATAAAATTTACAATGATTATTTCTGATATTTAAGGATAAGGATTCTTTGCAAGCACATAAAACATTGTATATATTCTCAAAGCCACAATAGATTAGAGGGCAGCATGGCAATAATGCCTTCTCATTGGGCTACACATTTTTCAAAACATATTGGATAACTTGGCTATATATTTATAGGTATATTTATTATAAGCTAATGCCCCTTTTTTTTTTCCTCAGGTAGCCATGAACTTGTCGCAAGATCGACAAGGTTACATTGGAGATCTCACGATAAAAACTCTCTCCGAGTTGAAAGATTTGCTTGACAAGAAAGAAAAACTTCTAGCTAATAGGTGAGATTAAAAAAAGAACTACAGAAACAAACAGAATGCGATTTGTGATTGTTCTTTTAAAAAGTAGTCGCTTAGAATCTTGTTGGCGCTGAAAGACTTTTCAACAAAAACCACTCTTCGCCACCCCAGAAAAAATCTTTACCCTATCAAGTTTTCAAAATAAAATAGTGACAGTATTTTAGGATGCAATAAAGCAACGTCGATATATTTTGATAACTTTAATGATCAAAATTCAACAATCAGACAGACGAACAAATAGGCACAGTTCTTCAGTTGTCCAGCGAAGCAAACCGGTCCTCAGTCACCCAGGCAGTTGTGTAGTGTGTAGTTTTTTATCCGTGCACAGTAGGAAGTGTCTAGCAGTCCTAGGTCTACAAATTATAAGCAATGTATAATGGTCCCTACAGTATAAAGGGAACAAAAAAAGTGTGTCCATGGCATCAGAGTCAATATGAGTGATGCACATGATCCTTAACAAGAAAGCTTCTGTTGAAGTCAATTAGGTAGAGAGAAAATGCATGATGAAGGAAAGTAGTAACTACCTATTGATATATAGCCAAGCTATGTCTCTGTGAAGCACACTGAGCAAGTTTTCAAACATAATCGATATGAGACAGCAAAGTCAGAATGTAAGAATTCCCATTGAGGGTGTATTATACATAAAGGTAGATGATTCAGATATAAAGAGCTTAAAAGTTGTCCAAGTAATCCATGGTTACTCACTCAGTGCCCCCATTTTTAGCCCTTTTTCAAAAATTGTTCTTGCTTTACTAATGCACCAATAGGCTTATTTTTAATGTTTTGACAAAATTACAAGAAGAACAGAGCTTTGTAGAAAAGTTTGAAAAGATTTCCTCAACACATTTCTTTTTCACGAAAATTCTAAATATGCCTTTTAGCTTCCAAACTTAAAAAAATAAACAAACATAATAAAGATACTGCACAATATAGCACAAAAGTGATAACTTTTTCCTTGCAATGGGTAACTGTGAAATGGCATAGGAATGAATAAGTAAAAAGCTTGCCCGTGGTTGAGAAAACTGACTTGCAGCAATATTAGCAGTGACCATCAGCAAAACCAAGTTCCATTGTATTTTGGCTTTGTGGTAGAGCTCTTCTAAAACAAAATCTGTAGAAAAAAATACCTTGTCCATTTTGGTTAAAACTGAAGCTGAAAGCGCTCAATATGCTAAACTAACACTGGAAGCTTTTCCCATAACATATATGGGTAAAATCTAGGAGGAAAAAAAAATGTTATAATAGCCTGTAACAGTGTGCTAAAGACTGAAAAAATTTTTAGTAGCTTGCAACTGTTGCAGGAAAATCGACAAATGAGTTAAAGATTTTATAGTAGATCTCACAAGGTCAGTGTTTATGTCCTACAGTTCCCATTGACTGAAAAGTTAAAGTGTATCCTCTCTGCTCATTTGCTGCATTAATTTCTTGGGACAGATTTTGATTTCTCAAAGGTTATATTTACTCATATACTATGGGCTTTATCCTGTTTGTAACCTTGTTGTTTACTATATTTTGCAGCAGGCTTTTTGCTATTATTGACAAATCATGCAGTTAAAATATCCCAGGGTTTGCATGGCATGAAATAATTACACCAATAGTAATGTTCTTCACATTATGTGGCAAAGACTATTCAGAGTAAGCAACAAGTTTCAAGTTTAAAATTCAGTAACATTTATAGACTATCTTTATTCACTGGACTATTGATGATGGCTCAATAATTGTTCAATTTTTATTTGGCCTTTTCTTGGTCACAATATTGATGGTGTTAAAGAATGTAGTTTTAATTATTTAAATTTTCTTATACCTTGGAGGTATCTTACCATTTATAAAAGAACAGGTATTTAAGCTGAGGCCGTACTTATCAATGTAAATCATCTGGATTTTTAAAAAACCAGTATTTTTTTTATGTCATCACACAGGAATTGTGTGCAAAATAAAGTGAAAGAAAGACATTTCGTCACCTCAGAATTACTTTATGCTATCTCCACATTTCTTTGTTTGGAGAAAATCGCGTGTAAAGTTTGGAAACCAGTGTTGTTACAATACAAAAAATACTTTATAACTTGCCTTTTTCTCCATTTATGAATTTCTTTCGGCAATGATATTTCTAAAATATATAAAATGGGACTAGTTATTGCCCTTGGTGTAAATAAGTCCGTTTAAGCAAAAAGTGGAGATGGCATAAGGTAATTCTGAGGTGACGATTTGTGTAGCATTTATGAATTAAATTTAAGAAAATCAATGTAAATGCAGGTTATGCTTTCTTTACATTGAAAACCAGACCAAGCTTGGCATAGATTCGCATGTGTGTCAACTTGAAAAAACCCTTCAAACTTGTCGACATGCATATTAATTTTTTATTTACACACTAGTTCCAAATCCATTTGTGTGCATTCTGCAGTGTGAATGTAATGGATATTCTATTTAGAACTGAAATTTTAGTTAAGGCAATTAATTTAAAAAAAAAAAAAAAGAGAGAGAAAGGGAATAAAGACCCACATTTTACCTTTGCAAGGGATTAGCCAAAAATAATGCTAGTGAGTTCCCACAGATTTTCTATGATTGACACAAATGCTATGTTGTTAGATATATTGGCAGTGCTTTGAGTGTTAATTGAAGTGAAAAATATAATTCTTTGAATACTTAGATTTTATATGGTCTTATATCATGTTTATTTTTAAAAGTTTAGCATGTCTTTTAATTGTCATCATGTGAAATATATTTTATAGGTTAGCTGTATAATTTATTCACTTCTATTACAATGTTGTTTGCACAATTTAAAGTCATTTGTATGTAGAAAGCAACTTTACAAAACATTGGAAATGTGACAAATTTTTTAATCCACAAGGTTATCTTTTAGGACTAAAATTGTTATTTTTCATTTCTCCCTCTATATTAGATCTCTTCTACAAAAGTTACCTGATAAAGGTAAAAAAGTTCATGAGTTTGTGCAGAAAGTGAAAGAGCTAATTGAAAAGAAATCTCTTGAGTCTGCTTTGGAAAGTGGAAATAACCAACGGCTGAATATGGTTCACCAAAGTTTACCAGTCATTGAATCTGTAGAATCAGTGAATACAACCATAACAGACCAAATGGCGTCAAGAGACATTCATATCGACAATAAGTCCAGCAAAGAAACCAAGATGCAACAAAACCTGAAGTCTTCAGACACACTTTCAGATGATTTACAAGTAAGAGTGACTAAATTTTATTTTTACGGTGATGAATAATATTTTTGTTTCTGAATCTAAAAGGCAAGAAAATGGCTGTTTACAATTGCTCCCTGTACACAGGTATTTATTTTCATCATGAGTATATGTATCGCAGAATTATATTATGAGTGTAGACAAGAGCGGCCATAGCAGATTAAAGAGCAGTATCATCCATAGACTTAACACTGACTATACTGCTCTTTAATTTCCTGCAGCACAGAGTGTTTAAGAGCCAGCACGAGGTTTTGAATAGCAAAAACTGTTTCTCTGTTTCATGGTTGCCAAATTTCTGAGAAATGTAAGCATTTCAGAGTTTCCATATGTTTCTTAAAGTCTTTTTTATGGACATTGGTGAATAAATGAAGGTTAAAGTAGTATATTTATTACAGAAAGACACTAAAGATTATTTTAGGCCGAAATAGAAGGATGACAATTTGGAGGTAACACAAAATTTGACACTAGCACGATTTTGAATGGCTTTTTGGTATGCAGTGTGTAATTTGCATATAAATTCTATTTCCAACTTTCTCTGCAGAAACTGTCTTTGGGAACTGAGATGAAACATTTACAAACCGGGCAGACTAGTGTCAATGCTTATGAGAAAATAATTCAACGAGATAATGAATCCCTGAACAAAGAAGCATCCAAATTTATGCCACACAGGTAATCCACATAATAGAGTTGCTTTAATTTTGTTAATTGAATCAGTGGCTTCATTGATTAAATCCATATTGTTCTTTCCAATTTATTATTATATAACATCTTGCATGTTTGAATTCTATGTTACGTTGTTCTCCATTTGTTTTTTTCCTAGATGGGGAAAGCAATAAGCAATGACAGCCAATATGTTGATATCACCGGTTTCTGATGAACTACTTTGATATCATATAAAAACTTTACCTTTACTGAGCTTTGCAAATTCATTGCAACATTTTTAGCAGGCAAGTTTTGTATTTAAATGAATAAGAAAAATAGGCAGATGGATTTTGAATTTGTGGACAGAGTTATGCATTAGGTGTTATGAATAGTTTACCTGCCTTTAACCTATACTGTCTTGGTTTGTTTACCAACAGTGTTATACTAAAAAAACAATTAGTCGCCATTGATCCTTAATTTTGTGACGATTTTCCCCTTAAGATCTTCATTTTGTCAAGTTGTCTTATTACCAGGTAAAATAGGACACACCAAAAAGTTTTAGTTCATACATAGAATATGATATGAAGAGAATATCTTCCTTTGAGAAAAAATTCATATATAAAGAACTTTTTTTTTATTTGTCAACACTGCAAATGTACATTTTCTTAGATGTTTAGAAAAAAAAAACACATTTATCAATTCTATTCAATTAAATACATGTATTAATATAAATTATTTCATTTTATCTTAAGCAAGATCTAAGTCTATATCTTTCCCCACTCTAAGCGTGAAAGATCAAAGTCTATGTCTTTCTCCCCTAGAACTCTTAAGTCCAAAGATCATCACCACCCAGTTCCAGATGATACGTTGCCAACTAAAATGGAAAGTCACAGATTTGAAGAATCAGCTGTGCATCCACCGCAGTATAAACATCAGAAATCCAAGCTCATATCACTTAATGAATCAATACATTTGATAGAGGAACATCAGAAAAGAAATGAGGTAAGATTACTTGGAAATATATTATACCTGTGAAAGAATAAATAATTTAGCCCCAATAGGATATTGCTGTGGCTATTTCCCCTATACTTTTGGTCCCTTTTTTGAAAAATAATGCCCATGAGTTGCTATTAATGTGGAACTGTTGGGGCATTTTTTCCTATTCAATATTTATGTGAAAACATGATAACTCAACTTTTTTGCCTTGCTCATTTAGTAATTCTTGATGACATCCTGGTGCAATTTTCTTCTTATCCTAATGCAAACTTGGATCTCTTTTCTTTTCTTTTTGTAACACAGCGTTACAACTTAATTCATTGAAAACTACATTTTTTCCTTGTACAAAGTGAGATTTTTTTCCTGTTTTATTCTTTTCCTTGTTTCAGATTCTTGATATCCTCTTTGTTTTTTTGCTTGTTTTTTTTTCGTTTTATTTTTTAACATAATGAACTTGAGTGGTGGTGTCCAACATGAATTATAGAAATAAGCTTATGGGTAAATGAAAGTAACCTTATGCTACAATAAGTGTGCATTTAGAAATGCTATAGCAAGAACATTTCTGTCAATCTGTGTGAACAAATTTTCGGTCCTGCAAAGCTTTCCGCTGAACCTCCAGATGCTGCCATTATCCGAACTTTACAAGGTTAGATAATTTTTTTCACTGGTTGATGTAAACACAATTTTTACAATGCTGTTTCTGCTTATACGATCTTTTCTCAAACATCTGCAAAAGCAATGTGATTCCTTTTAAAGGACAAAACTGGAGAGTATGAGCAGAAGGGTGTAGTCAGAGGAGGTATCTGTTGGAGACTTTCTTGAATGTGTGTTCACATGTGCTCACATAACCACTTCATTAGTGTTACTGTTAGGAAGCTCACAGCCACTGAAACTTCTCTTTTCTATGGGAAATATATAAGATTAGTATTTCAATTATTTTTATACTGTATTTTTTTCTTCTAGAACTTTTTGGAAAGTGCTCACTGGGATAAATTTGCTCTTAAAAAGTTTTATATTACAGTAATAAGCATGGGCAAGGCCATGTTGTTAGTCCCCCAAAGATGTCTGTTTTTCTGTTTAAATTGTTTGAAGTACTGAGTATGGGCAAGGCCGTGTTGTTAATCTCCCAGAGATATCTCTTCATCTTTTTAAATTGTTTGTAGTAATGAGCAGGGGCAAGGCCTTGTTGTCAGTCCCCCAAAGATGTCTTTTTTTTTTCTGTTGAAATTCTTTTGATCAAACTTTTTTTTCTTTTCTTTTCAGGAACTGGCTATCGAAAGAGCTACCAAAAGACTTATGAGCCAATCAACAGTCAAAATGGAAATGTACAACCCTTCATCAATTGACATGAAGTATCCTTTTGCATTTGTTTACCTATCCCGAGTTAACTTCATGTTTAGTAGCATTACTTCCTACTTTGTTCTTTTTCACGAAGGCCTTGTGTTCCAGGGGCATGTACAAAAACTAAAAAAACAAAATTTGAAAAAAAAACAAACTTGTGCTTAATATCAATAAAGAACACTATTAATTTGAAAGAAATGAATATATAGCATTCATTTTGTGAGATATTGAATATGCCTTAACCACTTTTAAGTTATCGTGAGCAAGAGGGCCATGCACAGGTGGATCTTGATAGTGATGATGATTCTGATGATGACTGATGAGAACTATCTTATGTATTGATCATTGAAAGTGGTCTCTTAACAGTGGTAAATGATTATTAGTAGTACAGTGATGTTTGATGGTTATTGCAGTCATATATCTCTCATGTTTTTAAATATGCCCTTTGTCTTTCAAATTCTATTTGCCTATGTCTAAAGATTTCTGCTCAAAAATGCTTGGTGAATAAACAGCATTGTAATAATTGTATATTTTGAGTGCATGCTTTTTTTTTGTGTAATTGTTCTAAAGTGAGTGTAAATGTTGTAATCTCGCTTTTAATCTTTTATGGATGGACTATGTTAAAACATCACAAACACTCCATATAGGCATATCACTGCTGTTGTAAAAGGACTAATAATTCTGAAAGTCAAAACTCCAATTCAGGGTCAGTGAAAAATAAAATGTAACAGGAATATTTAAAGTGGCAAAAGAAATTTATGTTTCAATAAACAGAGTGCATTTTAGTTTCCTTTCTGGTATCTAGCTCTAATATTTTGATACAAATCAACTGATCCAGAGAATTGTGTACTCAGTGTCTGCCATTTTATAGGCCCACATGCACTCAAAGCCAGAACTTTTTAGAGGTGTTTTTTTTTTTTGTTTTTTTTAATTGCTCTGTCTATATTGAAAGCCAAAATCCATAAAATTTTGGCT
>BLXT01008590.1:904988-919101 GCA_019648995.1 Plakobranchus ocellatus | reverse complement strand
GGATATCTTTTTACCACTCTCTTTACAATGGTGGCCCAACTGATGCATAATATAAGCAAGATGCTGGTGTAATAGTGTAACCCATATATGATCATCTATCAGTGAGTTGTTAATGTAGCCCAACTATGGTCAAATATCAGAGTTGCTGGTTGAGCTCAAATATAGTGAAATATCAATGAGTCCCTAATACAGTCTACTTAGGTCAAATATCAGTGAAAACAAAAATTGTACAAGGTACATTGAAAGTGAGGAAAGAGAGTTGTCTGAAAACCTTGATCTTTCTGCAACCATTAACATTTAAATCCATCCTTGAGTAGAGGGATAATGACATCACTTTATTCATTACCCAATCATATCTTATATATTAGTGTACATTGACAAATTCATTCTATACAGCAAACTGTTAATTTAATACTTTCAATTTATTGATTTATGTTGAAAAGCACATTTTTTTTAAGTCTGTTTCATCATTCCTCATGTTTTTTTAATACATATGATTTTTTAGGGTAACAGTGCAAAGTAAAATTAAAACATTTACGTCCTGTTCACATTTAACTGCACCCTCCTTAGTAATTGCCATGACTGTAGGGGATATACCATGAGCTGTCAATATACAAAAGCTGCACAACTGACTATAAGTCACAGAATTTTTATACCAAAAATTAAAAATGTTACAAATAAAAAAAATTTTTACTTGTAATCCCACATTGCTCTTGTTTCCTCATCATCTTCTAGTGTCAGAACTGCAAGCACATCTCCATGTGCATCCTTTTGGACAAGAAACCATTGCAAATAATGAAGACATAAGTTTACTATTGATATCATTTTTACTATTGCTGCCACTATTATCAAGCCATCAATGATTCAAACAACAAATTCTAAGTTAAAGTAAAATCAAACTCAAACTTTACGAGCTCATTTGTGGTGGGATCAGTTTTGCAAATTACAAAGCTTTGGTAATTATTTAAACTTACGTATTTATGAACACTGCAATAAGAAAACGAGAGGACTTACATCAATTCTGCCTCCAGATTACATTATTATCTTATTAAGAGTTGCAAAAAAGAGATATTTTACAACAACGTTTGCTTCTCAAACTTTTTATATTAAGATGAGTCTCACTACCGTAGCAAACATTGGACAACTAGTTTAATATCCAATTTTGGTTTATACAGAGCTTTATAGTTGTCTAAGCTTGGACAAGGGGCTCAACCGGCGGGGCCATTAATTTAGGTTGGCTGAATGTAAAAGAGACACGAATATGGTCGAAAGCAGGCTAGACTGTAGATCTAAAGTCATGCAATAAATAACACATCAATGATTTAACGAAGCAACCTTTTATTGATGCAATTCCCAGTTTTAAACCTTTTCTCTTTTCCCCTTGCCCTCTGTCCAACCATAAAGAGATGGGATAGGTCTAAAAAAAGCACACACAACCATCATTCATATTTGTGATACCTTCAATACCCAATCAAATTCTTCTTCTCCAGAGTTGGCTATGGATTACACTCTTTAGTTAAGAGTCGTCCAAGCTCCTATCAGTCGCTTATAGTGATTGGCATCAATAGGTTTATGTAATTAAATGTTCCCCTCCTCATAAGGCCAAGCCCACAGCATGGAACAACACATTGCATTTCATGATTTCACAGTCTACTAACAGTAACAGCATGGCTCACTCTTGCAATAATAAGCAGATTATGACTAGTACACAATCTAGGCAACAGATGACTTGAGACAGGGACATAAGAACACATTTTTTTGTTTGGTCTTGTATGTCTGTTTTGACAGGCCCTTTTTAAGATGAGGTGTGTGAGAATCTTTCAATTTAAAGGCAATGCTGTATGAAATCTTTCGGTTCAGCGTAAATGATAATACAAAGACAAAGAAGAGAAATCTTCAAGCAAGTTTATTCTTTACGTTTCCCTGAGTTTTTTAGTTCAACAATTTTTGGTTTAAAGAGATTCTACTGTAAACTATTTTACATTATGGTTTATGTAGAGCAAAAAAAAATGTTGGATAAAAATTTTCTAGAAAGCTTGTAATCAGAAATGTATCTCGGCACTGCCATTTGCAAAAACTCAGCTTTTGGTTTAAAGAGATCCCACTGTATATTATTTCACATTATGGTTTATGTAGAGCAAAAAATATGTTGGATACAAATTTTCTAGAAAGCTTGTAATCAGAAATGTATCTTGGTACTGCCCTCAGCAAAAGAGAACAATTGTCCAGCCCACCTTAGTTGGAGGTACAGCTACAGTCCACCGCTTGATTCTGGCAAACCCATGCTGTGGACCAAGCGGCCAAGGACCAAAGTTTGCTATGAAGTAAAAAAAAAAGAAAGAGGAATAACATAAATTTTATGCAACTGATTATTTGAAACATAGTGCAATACTTATCATCAACTCTTCTTTTGCCTCTAGACTGTAAAAAAATTTTTTTTTACAACTTTATGCCCAATGACATCCTCTAAATTGTGTTCGTTTTCTTCACATATCATCTACTTGCAAGAGAAAACATACATACTTTATGAGGACACAAAACAATAAGCCTACTCCCCAAAAATGTCACTATTTTTAAATACTTCCCTAAAACTAGAGCTAAAAAGTTGGGCATAGGATCAGATGCTGTGTATGTTAAACCTAATTTATTGGTAGAACCAGATTAAGAACAAGGATGGATCAGGGTTGTAGACCTACAATGCAAAAGATTGGTAACAGGACCGATGTATAAGTGTATGCACAAATATTTTCACATCCACCGATGTACTATCTAATGTTCACTTAATGTAGATTGTTGAGACTATTTCATTGTTTTGAATTTTAGTCTTTCCATTACTGTTTCAAAATCCATCTCTCCACACTCTTGCTTAGTGCCGTGACTACAGCATAAGCCCTAAAAAACACAGCATTTTGAAGGTTCATGCTGTATGGATTACCTCTTCTTTTGACAAACAAGTAATATGCCTGGGACTTTTCTCATGTATGTCAAAACATTACAAAGGACTGTACCCCAAAGCATAAAAAACTAAATGGTTTTGGTGTGTCTTGAGACCAATCTTAATGAGTTAGTTGATGCAAACAACACTATGAGAAAAAATATTTTAATAATTTTTTTTATTCTTTTTCCAAACAACTTTAAATGGTTATATCTTAGCACAAAACCAAGATACCTGTATCAATATTTCAGCATAAAAAAGTTTGCAGAATGAAATTTCTTCCTATACTGATATCTTTAATGTTTAAAAACTGAAAAAATCACTTGTGGCCTATCTGGAGTGTTCCCAAGTCATATGTCCTTTAAATGTTCAAGTGTTACATTCATAGATGATGACTTCATCATCACTTTCCACACAATTATTAAGTATTGATAATATATACATACTTAATATTATACATACATAAATATTGGCCCCAAGTACTTTAAGTAGTAATAGCAAGCTTCACTACATAATTAAAAAATATTTTTTTGACACTTTTACCCTGGAAATAAACTCTTAGAACCAATATTTTTTTCAAAATAATTGTATCCATTTAAAAGTTAATGTTCAATGATACATTTAGCATGATCATTGTGATCAATTGTTATTTACAAAAAAAATAAGCTTGCACGATGGCTTACGAAATGCAATAGGAACACCTCCTCGAATGGCTTTCTTGTTATCAAACACTGAAGTGGAGCTGGAGAATTTCAACAATAATCAACATCAAACAATTTTTTAAAACATCATCCATCAAAAGATTTAATTATTTTTCTGAAACTTCTTAAATACTTTTTGTAGGGTTATTTTCAATTGCAACTTTTTTTCATTAATGGTACTTCTAGAAATATAAAACAATAAATTCAGGCTCGAATGTTTATCCTTGCATTTACTCTATGAACCTCATACTTTTTGAAAATAATGCCAGCAGCACTTTAAGTTCCAACGACATTATATTCAGCCAAACATTTCTGATATCAGAGTTTGAAGTTTTATCACGACTACTAAGAATGATTCCGAGAGGATTGTGTAAAGCAACTGCCCAAACAACAACCAATTAAACATTTCTTTTCTGACAAAGGCATTTCTTTGATACAATATTGAGCTGCAATATGTGTTGAGACTCTCCTAATAAGTTTATGTCAAAGTATTACAAAATTTAGAGGAAAATAAAGACTGTGAACTTTTTTTTCTTCGTCATGCTATTTTTATAAATCTAAAAATGCCATAAATGGCTCCAAAAGTCATTACAGCTTTATCCAGTTTCCACATGGCTTACAGAAATGACTATCTAGCTCTGGCAAAGATTTTAAAATGTCCGACTCGATTTGACTGTTGCTGAGACATTTACAAATAAATTTGCAATGCCACTGTATTTTTCATGAGTGTCATAAGTTTCTTTTATATCAACTGCAGCATGAGAAAATTAGGACAGAGTATAACAAAGTGATTTTGTAAGTAAAAAAGCAAATATTTCACTGGCATGGAAATCACTTGATGTGCAATTTTTCATGATGCTTTTCAATGCATTCAAGTACTTACCTGAGAAATAAGTTCTCCACACTGTGACATTTCCATGAGATCAGAGTTGCTCCTACACAAGGACAAATAAAAAAGATGTTCATCAATGTCATCTTTAACAAGTGATTAGAAAGCCAAAAGAACTCATTTCAAAACAGCTCTCAATGTAAATAAGTTTCAAATTCAATATCTTCAGTCATTCCAAACATGTTCTACAAGAGAAAGGCCTTGTTAGCCTTTTCAAGCTCACTCCAAATTAAATCTTGAAAATTGAATTGCATTCACATAGCACATTTCTTTTTCATTGCATATATTTCAACTGTTATGTGGTACAAAATCCCACAACTCCATTGACTTCATGCCCCTGACACAATGAGGGCAAATTCTAAAATAAAAAATAAAACAAAATAAAAACCTAATTATGAATTGAAAGATTGACTTTTTTTCCATAGAAATAAAAAAAGCTGTAAAAGTTAAACATAAAGAACAAGTTTTGCATGCAAGCTAATTCAACAAAACATAAGCAGTGTATGAATAAAATTGCAAATTATGAAATTGAAAACCCAAATTCTCCTTTAATTAATTGTTTTTCTTTTAGTCATATTCATGCCTTAAGACAAACATATTTTTACAAAATTAAACGATGAAAAGTTGAATCTGTCAAAACATCAAATACTTTTTCTTTTCACTGCCTCAGGCAAGTGTCAAGGAAGAAAAATTTCAAATTATCCTCCTTCAAACTCCATCCATAAATAGCTTCAAAACTGTTAATGTAATATTTGTGTGCATATCTCTGTGCCATTTGTATATCTGTATATTTCATTTATCACAGGTAAGTATTTAAGGAAATATGAAATCACTGATACCAGACTCTAGGAGCAAAATAATTTGCTCAATACTTAATCAAAATTTGAATATATTACAAAGCTGCATATTTTCTAGTCTTTTACATGTTTGCATGGGTACAACTGGGAAAATGCTAATGAAAGTGATCCATACTTGCAAACTTGGAAACAAACGCATTCGATGTTACACTGTGCTGAGATAGATGGAGGTCACTTCAATACAGAAATAAACTGAAATTATGAAAATTTTATTTTCAGCTCAAGGGAATATGTTCTGACATTGAAAAAATGTTGATTGACTGGGTTAAGGCTGAAATAATATTGGAGGCAACAGTTCACATGTTCAACTTCACACTTGTGAACATATTTGGAATGCTCTAAGCATACCAAATCAGCCCCAATTTTCAACTTGATGAAGCATCAAAGCTATTCTTTTTGTTTTATAGCCTGGCATAACGTCAATCAATTTGTTGGATAAGGGAAGGGAGGGGGAGGGTGCCATTCATGACCATGCATAAATCTTCTGACTGTTGTTGTGCGAGCCAAAAGGATAGTCTTTAACACAACATATCAGGCTTACTTGTTGTTGGGTAAAGCATAATAACAGCGACAGACAGTCTTTCATGTCAGCTATTACAAGTCAGCATTGTCTTCAGTATGTTTTTGCCCTGAATTAAGCTAGTATAAAAAATTTGTGATATTTATGCAACTTTAGGGCAGACAAGATAAAAATTGCAAAGAAGTCTAGCAGTATCTGCAGCTTAAAATATTGCTCTTGGAATTAAAGTTATCCAACGAGTTAATGGTTTGAATTATTGATTGCAACTAACGATTCATTTGGTTCCACTTCAAGAAGTGTTATACAACTTATACATCAATATACATGATAATTTCATAACAGCCTATCTTGCTAATAAAAAAAACACAGCATTATGAGGTTTACCATGTAAATGCAGGAGAGCACTGTTTCCATCTCCTCTGTCTAAGAAGACTATATCCCCTGCGGGAAAATCACCAGGTTCTTGTTTGGCCATGCTGATATATAAGGCACTGCAGATAGCAACACAAAGTATGCTTGTCAAATACTTTTTTAAAAAGACTTTAGCATCCCCTAGAAAAGTTTACATCTACAAAAGTATATTATTATTACTGGTATTTTTTTTTAAACTTTATAATTTAGATTCAGGTTTACTTTCTTTGATTTTCAGTTCAGATTGTGTATTTCTACATCACCATTTTTGTTTCAGTTTAGGGACATTTATAAACTAAAAATCCCCTCTTCTTTGGTCATTAACATAGTGTCACTAGCTGCATGTTGATGACTCTCTGGCCTGACAAGGCTCTTGAAGCCTGAGATTACCTTGTTGTGGACAGGCTATGCAGACTGCACCAGTTCACCCCAACTTTTCTTTCTCCCTTCCTGCTGCAAGATCATAGTTCATTATCAGTACATCCATCATTCTTATATCTACAAGGAAATATTGTTATCTTTTAAACTTTTATCTTTTGAAATTTTCATGAAAGGAGACACAGATCTTGACAAGCAATGTTTGAAAAAAACAAAATAAATGGGGTGATAGAAAAGGGGGAGAGGGGAGGTGCTGTAAGGGGGCAATGGGCATTTTACTTTTGATTTGCAGGTGCAGGGACTAGTGGTTTATTTTAATTGCTTGGGAACTAAAACAAGCCTTAGGCCAAGCCCACACCGGGCATGGGGCTGGAGTGGTGAAGCACCAGTTATGGTAGTCTGGCGGAGGTGTGTTGTCAATGACAACGATAGTGATAACGTCGTGCGCGTTATATACTCTTATATATTTTTCTATTATAGTACATGCTGTTCAAATCTAATTAAAAATAAATTAGACATTCATCTTTGCAAATCTAATTAAAAAAAAATTAGACATTCATCTTTGCAAATTTAATAAAAAAAAATTAGACATTCATCTTTGCAATTTTTACTGTGTGTGTGCTTGGTTCAAATTTACGAAAGAAATTAAAGAACTAGATCTAGAACTAGAGTCCAGATCTAGATCTCTAGATTGAGAGAGAGAGAGAGAGAGAGATATCTTAAAATTTTGAATCTGGATCTAATCTAGATTTAAATGTTATTCAGGTCTACCTAGAGCTAGAATCTTGGTCTACAGCTGGATCGTTAGTATATCTGTATTTAAATCTAGAATTTTATTAGATCTCGGCCTAACTCAATGGATTTGAAGAGATCTTGTATAGGATAAGAATATTAATTTCATTTTATTTAGATGATCTATTCTATGCTATATCTGCTGTACTCAATACATTAAGAGGTCTACTCTGATCTTCAGTTAAGATCTCGTGCGTTGGGCTATCGATGACCGGTCTGCGGTGCCCAGAACTGATTTGGCCTGATTAATAAGTAATTATATTGTACAAGATAATAATAAATTGATGAACTGACTAAATTGATCACTTTATCTAAACTTAGTTTTGCATAGTGAAAAATCTACATATTTAATAGAAAAGCGGTCGAAAACCCGAAGTTTTTCACGAATCGAGGGAGTCTCCACCAGTCTGGGGCACCAGGAATTTTACTGCATGCAGCAAACGGCCTGGTACCAGCCTGGGGCGGTCATCGGGTGAATCGCCAAGGCTGGGTCGGTGTGTTCAGGTAGAGAAAACAAAAAGGCTAGATTGGTGTGCTGCCATCGCTGCCATCTTAGGCTTATAAATACGCTGGGAGCATAAAATTCTAATCAAGACAGATAGAGCACTAGTATTGGATTTGTATTTTGTTTGTTAAAGCAGTAAAATGTTGGCTGAGTATATTTTATGTCATGATTCTTTGTTTGGCGAGTATCTATGATATCTATGGTATTTTATTTGTGATTGTCATTTTTATACTTGATAAAGCTTTATTGCAGAACGTTGCTACATATACTCTGTGTTGTTCGATTTGTTCTCAATAAGTTTGAGTTGGTGGTTGTATTCCTTTACTCTACAAGTACAATTGATAGAATTTCTGGGTTTTCTGTGTTCTAGATCTAGAGTAAAATTGCAATAGATCTATCGCGCCACCATCCTTTCTTTAAATGAAGAAGATGAACAAAATGTGCTGGAAATATACTGGCAAAGAATGGCCAATAACCATCAATATCTTCAAACAGCCTAAATAATATGCAACGATCTAAATGAGTTGTGTATTGGATTTAGCACGTAAAAAGCTATCAGAGAAGTATTTTCGTGATATGCAATTCACTGGTGGTATTATTTTGCAATAATACTGGAGGCGGCAATTCTCGGAATCTGAAAATTGCAATGATTCTCTCTCTATCAGAAGTCCGCAAACTAGATCTAGATCTAGATCTAGGCCTAATCGAAACTGTCTGTGATCATCGAAGGGAAGAGAGGATTCTAAATCTTTTTTGGCTTTTTAAATCCTCTCAGACTTTACATTTATATTGCTAGAGGTAATAATTTAAAACAGTCGATTTAGCTACGTGCAACTTACAGGCAGATATATAAATCTACCTAGATCTAGATAAATGTAAAAATTAAATCATAGGTTAGTTCTTGATTAGACAGAACTTAGGAGGCAGGGAAAGTTAGCGGAGACACGAAACGGGAAACAAAACTTGTACCGTTAGCCAAGTCAAGTAGTGAGTAAATAAGGCAGGTGCTATGCCAGTTGGAAAGGTGAAAAAATGTATATATATTTAAAGATAATTTAGGTCAAGCAATACTTATTTTCTTTTGTTCTTGTTTTAGCTGATGCTAATTGTTTTTTCTTCTCAACACTATTTTTTTTTTTTTTGGTGTGAGTGAGGCAATCCAACACTGCCTACAATGCAAACATAATCTACAGAAGATATTCATATTAACTAATTAAGCCTATGGTTTCTCAATTTCTTTTGTGTGTACTGTTTTTCTTTTCCAATTCCACCTTCTCCTCTTCTTTCTTCTTCTTCCTCCTTTTTTTTTACTCTGAAGATCTGCCTTATTTTACCAACAGACATTTAAATTTTGTCATATCTGGCATGAATTATTTCCTGTATGTATAGAAATGAGATTTGGTATACAAATTAATACTACGCAATCGCCGAGGAAAAGTGGCGTCCCCACCAACGGAGCGGCAGTTCAGTTGTTCCAGTAATAGTTATTAGGACCTAGATCTAGTTGTGGGTTTAACTTGCCTGCTCTGTAGAAAGAAAGCTGAGCTGGGCCTAACGTCCTCAGCCAAGGTTTTGTCAATTACAAGTATAGAGTACGAATATTATAGCCTGGTGGCGTTGGAGACTGACAAATCGATCTGATCAATCGCTGCCTTTGGGGGCCGCAGTTTAGGTTAGCCTACATCGGGACTGTACAAGCGTTAAAGGAATCTAGATCTATAAAGGCCAAAAAAAAAGCTTTATGTCATTTAACACATTTTTTTAAGTGCAACTAAACCACAGTCTTGAAAATTCGAAAAATTGAATTGATCTCTTGATTAATGTATCATTAAATCATACCTTGATCTAGAATCTAGATCTAGATGGTAATTGAATATTTATTTTGTACTGAATCTTATGAAGTGAAATTTATTTTACCGATCAGATTTTTGGACCTAAACTTGTGTAAGAATAAAGAATCATGCCCAAGGGATTTTAATGTGACTTTAAATTATAAATTAATGTCACACCGTGTAAGCTATGTACACAGTTGTCTTGTATTAGAATTTAAATACTCAGAAAATATTTTTTGGTCAATCCCTTTTCAAAGATGCAAAATTTGTATAAACCTGTCTCTATTAAATAATTGTTTTATGGCCTGTATTGCTCTTGGATACAAAAGAGTCAAAATGCCTTTAATTTATGCCTTATAAGGATCAGTTTTAATTATGTTTTTTTTTTTGGCATGGCTTAGCCTTAAGGATTGAAATCCATAGAATTGGGTGGCTTTAATTGCACTTAGTACTTGCAAGTACAAAACATCCGAGTAATGGTCCCAAATGCATGTATTTTTCACCTCCTGAACTTCGTTGCTCACCATGGGACAGTACTTGTAAAATTTATTCCCCATTATGAATTTTAACTGGAAGATTTTGTAATTCAGAATATCTGTATGGAATTTTTTTTTTATATAGACACACCTTCCTTTGAATAATTTTGAATTTACAGTCACTGCTCCTGGCTAACTAGCTGTCATCGTGAGTTTACAGAATAGTAAAACAATGCCAAAGTTTTCCCCTGTATGCAGTTGTTAAGTTTAATTTATATTTCAAAAGAACGCATGGCATCCCCAAATGGCAGCCATCAAAATGAAGGCCTTGTTACTTGTCCAACTTGTGATTATACCGTGACTCAAGCCCCAGGCAAAAAAAGAACAATTTGTCCAAACTGTGGGAATTTTTACAGCAAGGAAGCGGCAGAAATTGCAACTACTTATCGAAGGAACAGACCCAGGCAACACCAAAATGATTCACAGTCATCTAGCACTACTACTGTAAGTTTTTTTATTAACTTAGTTTTTAAAAATATCAGTGCTAAAACATTGTTCAATGTAGTTGCTCTCTCTCTCTCTCTCTCTCTCTCTCTCTCTCTCTCTCTCTCTCTCTCTCTCTCTCTCTCTCTCTTTCTCTGTCTCTCCCTCTATCTATCTATCTCTCTCTTCTTTCTTTCCCTTTTTCCCTTTCCCTCTTCTAACCCCCCCCCCAACTTTTTTCTTTGTGGTTTTATCTTTTTATTGTTTAGTTACAAATCAGACAAATGAGCACATAGATGAGAAAAGTAATCTAATTTTTAAAGAGTTTTTTAAAATACCTTTTTAATTCATTCAATAAGGCATGTACTAAAAAAAATGAAGAGAATGCAGCAGAAATTGTCTTTGTTTCATTTGATATCATTTTCAATTTTTCTATTTCTTCATTTAAGTCATTGCTGCTTGCAGGGAAGTTTTTGGATTCTTTGCAAACTCTCTTCTTTTGTAGGCTACATTTTCTTTTTTCTTTTTTATTTTATGATACCTAAAAAATGCTCATATAATAAGAACATATTTTTTTAAAATATATTTTTAGAAAATAATTAAAAAAAAAAAAAAAATAGTAAACTCAATATCCACAGAATATGTAAAAGCTGGGCAAAAAATTGGAGGTATACCTTAACTTTTTCACCCTTCTTAAAATATTTTTATCCACGACTTTCTTGCTTGATGTAGTCTTGGCAACATCTAACTATTTTTTGTTTGTTTGTTTTGATACTAACCATTAATATTGATGCTTTAAGAGCAATAAGTTACTGAGATATTGCCTCCCTCTCCTTGCTATATTTTTTCTTTTCAAGTTAAGATAATTGATAATTTATATTTAGACTCTTTACCTTGCTCATGCACATATGCTTCAAATATGTTGAAATTCAAAATAAAATTGGTATATCTTGGTAGGATGAAACCTGATCTTTCTTGTTTAGGAATTGAGGTTTTCAATACAAGATAACAATAATGTAACTCAATTTTGTTACTTTGTGCTTTTGCATCTAGGTCACCTCTAATCGTGGAGAAGGAAATAGGCAGCATGTACTTTCCAATTTTTTCCAGACCCTACGGCCTGGTGGAAGAAAGGCCTCATCAGGTGACATTTCCTCAGACACATCCGACAAAGACACACTTCCCCGAATAGAGCCTAGATCTCAACTGACTACGCCTAACCAAAATTCAGTGCCATCTTACTTAACTCCCGTCAGGGGAGATGGGACTTCCCATTCTCCTTGTGGGGGCAATTGTATCCACCACAAACGATCGACTAATTGTCTAAGATCCAGCCATGGCCATATGGACAATGCAGATGGCTTGCACCATCCTTCCAGTAACTCCCTGCATGGGAAAGACATCTACTCAGGAAGGCACTCACCAAGGATAATAAGCCCCAGACTGACCCCCAGTAACACAACTCCTAGAGGGGGTGATGGAAACAGTTGTAAACCACAGAGAACTGCAGACCAGTTAAAGTAAGAAACGTTTATTTAGTTTGTGTTCTCACAAGGTAATTACCTGCCTGAAGTCGAAAACAAAGAGAGAATGCTTATTAATTTTTTTGCCCAAAAAATTTTTTTCAAAAGTCTAGAAAGAAAGTTGATGAGTGGATTTTTTTTTGTAATTTTTTTTTTTTTTTTGGGGGGGGGGTCTTTTATCTGAAGTAAATCATGTAAAATAAGCTGAAAAAATTGCAAAATTCCCTTAATATTTACCAAAACTGAACAACAAAATGAATACAATTATTTACGTTACAGATACCTAGTCCCTATTTTACTAATTCTTCTCTTTACCATGCTATGTAGCCTGAAGCATTAGAAAACCTACATTACACGATAGTTTGAACATGTGTTCGTTTTTTGTGATGGCAGTTGATAATTATTTATGTTGATGTTTTTGGGTGATAAATATCAAATGGAACATGAGGCCTATTCGTATTGACTTTTATCTATACAAGATTCTTTTAGTGCACAAAGCAACCTCTGCCTCGTCAGTACATTTGACTAGTTTAAGCATTGGTTTTCCCTTCTGCATTCGTTAAAATATCTTTCTCTTTCATAGCAAACACCTAACATCCTTTTTGTATAAACAAAATCTGCTCATTTTTGGATTTGAATTATGGCTCTCTCACATGATAGGCAACGCTTTATCTAACTTTTTTTTGTTTAACCCTGCATGTTTATGAGATTGAAAGATGGCGGTCTCACATTGTACATGGAGGTAAAGCTAAATCCCCTCTTTTTTTTTTTTTAAATCCTGCGTGTTTTAAATATAGGTTTTAATTTTCGCCTTGTCACATATTAGGCAAAGGCCTTATTTTCTCTGCTATCTGAGCTCATTTTTTGTTAAAATTCCATATTATATTTAGTGGAATATTGTCACATGTTCCTCATATCAGTCTTGTTTATCTGTTCAGTCGAGAAGACTAAATGTAGGTAGAGTATATGTTGAAGAAAAAAAAAATAAAGCAAGCAAGCTCTAGCTGAAGCTTTATCGAAGAAGTTTTCTTTTCAGATCAGATTTCCTGCTTGCAAAAGAAACTGGAAACTGGCGCCCTTTGCTAGAATTTTATTCAATAACGTTTGGTTCGTTTTCGGATGTCAACACAGCATTTAAGGTGAGAGCGGGTTGAATTTTATTTGACTGAAGCTGTTGGTTTTTATTGTTTTTTTTTTTTTTTTTTTTTTTGGGGGGGGGGGGTTTGAAATATTAAGGGATCTATGTCATGTTGATTTAAGAATCGTTGAAAAACGGATTTTATTTGTTTCTAGACTAAAATGAGTTCACATTTGCACTGAGGTAATTTGTAAATACAATATACTCCTTGCTTTGTCTGTCTACAGGCATCACATTTCAAGAACTATTTTTTTCTTACCCGTTTGTGAAGAATTAATTGGAAAAGGGAAAAAGTATTCTCTCAATATCCTGTAACTTTTCATATAACATTATTTCCAATTTTCACAAGCACTAGACCATCTCATAGAGCCACCTTTCACTCACTTTAAATATATATCTGAAAAAGCACACTTTTAATATTCTCACATCTTGATACTACCCCTGGATCTCAAAATCGAGGATTCTGCCTACATGGAAGTAAGTAACACAACTTATAAATTTGTAGCCCAAATTATGACCGCACTCATCTCTTAATAATCAGCAAATGGAGTTTCCACATGCTACAGTTTTAAATTAGATGGTACACACTTAGCATAAGAAAAGTTAATACATGTATAGGTAGGGCTCGTGAGAATACATGTACTATAAGTACATAAATATATATATATATATA
>BLXT01008590.1:864040-877579 GCA_019648995.1 Plakobranchus ocellatus | reverse complement strand
ACTGCAATTTGATTGGTAGTTATTATTGGATCTAACCAATTAGATAGCATGACTCTTAGACACGCCAGAGTTGAGAAATTTTCCGTTAAATAGAGCGATAGCCTGTGTTGTTTTGAAACAACCATCGACGTGTGCGTCATACCGGCGCGCGTGGTTGTATTGTAACAACCATCGGTCAGCGCGTAATACCCGCGCACGTGGTTGTATTGTGACAACATGCGCATAAGAGAGGTTAAAAGAAAAATTCTTCATGTTAAATATTTGTATAATGCTTTTCTTTAAAATGAACACTTTGCAAGAAATAGTGTGAATATGAAATATCGTAAAAATGGAATAATCATTAATCTAAAGTGTTTCTTTTGTTATCAAAACAGATATTTCTGGGACATTGTTCTAAGCATGCCAATTGAAACCCAGAAGAGACTACTCTTGTTTGCAACTGGTAGTGACCGCATCCCTATTGGTGGTATCAGCGAAATGTCATTCAAGATTTCAAGGATTGATGATACTAGCCTGTTAGTATTTTGTAATATTTATTCAGATTTCTCTTTAAGTCATAAGTATGCATTATTTTCAACAACAAAAAAATAGTTGTGAGCAGTAACATCAGAGTGCAAAGTGAAAGTCAAATTTGAAAGAAAATTTTTCATGAAGAAAATGCTTGTTATATAATATACATTTTCTGTTTGTTATTTTTGTGTTATTATTTATTTTGATTCTATCGCTGCATCATTAATATCATTTTTAATTTATTGCTATTAACTGCTATTATTACCTGCGGCTTTTTCTCTAAAAAGTTTAACATGATAAAAACACTGGCAATTGTGTTTGGCCTTGTATTAAGCAGCTGGGATGCTGTCAAGAAGCCTCTAAGTTCTCTCCCTTCGCCTACTCTTTCATATTCTTTAAAGAAGTTATTCTTTGTCTGAACCTGTGTTTTTTTCCTTTTTTGAAATAATATAAAAATATTCAAGTCCTTTATAACAGTTTGATGGTCTTAGAAACTGTATTTGGGGGGGGGGTTGGTTTTTTTGGGTTTTTTTTGGCATAGTTCAAAATACATCTCATTTGATTAGTTTTCCTTCCACCAAATCCTCGAACGGCGCTGGTGTCAGAAGCAGGAGTATGCAATTCAAGTTTATTCGTAACCTTAGAGGCAATGATAAATAGGCCTACCATGTCTTAAGAGTCACGAGCAGTAAAAGACTGTGATAATGCAAAGGCAGCTTTTGATTGAATATATTTTTTTCCATAAGTCTTTCAAAAAATTGCATTGGGTCCACTAGATCTAAGTGTCTCTAGTTCACGTGGCTGATGTTTAGATTTAGGTCTAGTAGGCGTAATTCAATGGAAACAATATGCAATGGGCTGGTATAACTTAATTATACTGCTTTTTTGGATGCATGAAAAGTAACCTCAAAAATGTAGATTTAGTATCCTTGACTTTTGCATACCAATATTTTGAATTATCAAAAAAATGCTTTTTATTGACTGCATGCATGTAATATCTTTTTATAAGTCTTTAGGGAAATAGCATTTGGTTCATTAGATTTTAAGATTTTTTTGTATGCGCAATGCATATTTAGGTCAAGATCTAAATCTAGAGGCCTAGTTTTAATGGAAACAGTTTTCAGTGGGCTGGTATAACTTAACTATTCTGCTCGTGTGGATGCAGGAAAACTAAGCCACAAAAATATAGATTTAGTGTCCTTGTCATTTGTATTTCAATATTTTGAATAACTATCTGCAGAAAGTTTTTTTTTTTTTATTGCTGATGTTTACAACATTTTAAAAAATTGCTAAAAACTGTCCATGCTCGGTAGAGTACTTGGTCATAGTGAAAGTTTTGTAGGCCTAAGGATGGTTATATTGTGTTGTGAGTGTACAAGATGATGGTGATACACAATGGTGGTGATGATAATGATCAATATTGATGAAGGTGATATGATGAAGTGGTATGGTAATGATGATAGAGTTGTTGATGGTGATGATGATGATAATAGTATTGATTATAATAATGAGGATGAAAGTAGTCGTGATGATGATCAGGACATTGAATGAAGTGGTGATGATGATGCTGATTAATATTATAAAAAAGAGAATGAGAATGGTTCTATATCCTAAGCTTCAGAAATGTATTATCACTAAACAAACAAAAGTAGGCTCTCAAAGGTGGCCTAAAATGAACATGAATAAGAATCCCAAAGGATGTAAACTATGACAGTGAATGACCACTAATGACATAACCACTCAAATCCTCTATCAATAAAAGCCAAATTGAGGCTTTGCCAAAGCATCTGCAGGAACCTTTGAATTCTCTTGCAGGCTTTAAGAATATCCCTAGCTTTTGATTTAGTTTTACCACTGAGATAAAATCAGTAGCTAGAGTGCTATTCTTGCACTGTGCCTGCCATTTTCGGCTCACATTGTACAGAGAGTGGTACAACTTGTCAAATCTATTTTTTTTGTGATATATTATAATTCTTAAATTTTTGTAACAGTTGAATTTCATGTAAAAAAGATTGTCTGAAGTATTCTGAGAACCTCAATATCTAGAGTGAGCTTGTTAGAAAAAAATTTTAAAATTAGAAGTCACTATATCATTTTTGGCACATGACATATGGCGCAGATTAAAATACCTAATATCAAATTTGTTTTATATTTTCAGATTGCCAATGTCCCATACCTGCTTCAATCAGCTAGTCCTTCCTCCATACAAGAGCAAAAAAATGTTGAAGCAAAAGCTGCTGACTGCTATAAACAATGCGGAAGGTTTTGGTCTGGAATAACAGCAAGCTTTGTAGCATAATCACTTTCTTTCAGATGAAGAACTTTTGATGTCACGCCTGTTTATGGGCCTCGTTTGCAATATTTCAGATGTAGATGAAACCTTTATCCCTTAATAACAGGAAATTATGAATGGGATATGTGCAATATTTATTATAAGTTTGTTAATAAGCAAATTTTAATCCAAAACTTTGTTTACGCATCTTTTTCATCCAGGAGTAGGCATAAGTGTTGATACACGTGGAATAGAGTATACTCTAAGAGAAAGATAATTCATAGTGTTTTTATATGAAGAATGTTTATGTCCTCTTTTTTGTGTACACCAGCAGACAATTTTTCGTTTTCTTTATTACACTTGAAACTGTTTTATATCTGATGTTTTGATTTTATAAGGGTTCAATAACATAAGTTAGTGTTCGAAAGCTGGATATGAATTCATGTTCTTTAGGCTTTATGTGAGTCTTTGCAGTTAGCAACAGCTTAATTATAGCAATTTTAATTTGATTAAAAACATCCGGCTTTTATCTCTTTCATCAAGTTGTTTCTCCACAGAGATTTTTTTGGAGACTGCCTTTTTTTTTTCATAGAAATAATCGCTGAATGCAGATTTCAATTCAGTGTTGATAAATATATCAGATCAATACATAAGTTTAATTTTCTAGCTTCCTTAACAAAAGAAAAAAAATTACACAATTTAAGTTTTATATCTTTGGTTTTTTTTTTTTTAATTATCACCAGCACCTGTATCATATTGTATTAATATAATGAACATTGAATTATTTGTAGCTTTTTTGCATTATACCTAAGGCATAAATATTTGATTTAAGATTATTCAAACTTGCTCAAAATACACTGTGAGAAAATTGTGTAAATGAGTTGGAAACTATTTTTGAAAAGCTAATGAATTTATTATGGTATGTATTTTGAATCAACTGTATGAAATTTTTTAATTAATAGATCTTGTGTTTTGTTAATTGTATATTTATAGAACTGCAGTCACTGCTCTTGTAATAAGGCCATACTTACTGAAGGACTGAAGTTATTGAAGAAATGTCAAAAATAAAACAGAAGTTTGTGAAAAAAAAAAAAATTCTGGACATTGATTGTATAAAATTAAATAGTCAATATTCTTTGAAGCTTAAGAAGTAAAATGAGCGTAGTTTGAAAAGAAGAAAAATTACTAATATCCTTTACGGCTTTGTTGCGTATGGTTTTACTAATAAGTCTTCTTTCTTTGTCCCTCTCTGAACCAAACCCGCAACCTGTAACAGCATGCATATGATTTTTGCTGACAATATTGCAATCAAGTTGTCTGGTTATAGGCAATCAGTTTCTGGTTTTTTGTCATGTAGCATTATTGTTTTTGCTGGTATTGAAAAGCTTCATCAAGTTGGTGGCTCTGTAAGCATTAGAAGCCATAAGAGTGCGCTTTTTTTTTTATTGCATCACATGTGGACATTTTTGCAGTTGTATGAAACATACCCATAAATTTTAAAATTAATCTTAAGTGTTAGTTACAAAGGTTTTTGTTTATTGTTTTGTTGCAACTTTTTAAATTTTAGCTTCACAAGATTGCCATATCATTTGTGATCGGTATAGATAAAAATCAAGGGCTAACATTGCAAATGTGAAAGTGATTGAAATCCCAGTATTCAATGGTGAAAATTTTTCATAGACGCAAAGATAGTAAATACTGGAAAAACTTTGTATTACATCTAACAAGTATACATAACTTGTACCTTAAAATAGAGGCATTTTTTACATGCTCATTAAAGTTTGTTTGTTAATCTAGAGTATCAAAATGAGCAATCTCTGTAACTTGTTAATATTAGGCAGATATTTTATTTAAAGTTACAGTTATTCAAATGTTAAATTTCCTGTGATAATATTAGCTGTTAAAATTGTTAGAAACTTTAAACAGAGAAAAGCATATTGGGTGGGTACTGCTGTTGTGTGTATTACTATTTGTCTCATACAAAAAACAATAAAACCCTCATGGCTTTACTTATTTACTTATCCTAGTCAAAATTGCAAACGTTATTTTTCTAATACATTTTATTTCTAAATTCTATTGTATGACATTTCAAATGTTCCACTCACTTGAATTACATTTTAATCATTGGAAAGTAAATTTATGGTGAAAATTAATTCATATAAATAGGAAATGCATAATATGGATACCTTTCTGTAATATTTTCTCAGATCCCATTCTCTGGAAAATGATTGTATTCTATAGAGCTTTTATATTGATGCTCTTTCATTGTTTTTTTTTTCCTTAAGGTAATTTCCTCCGTCCATTCTAAATATGCAGGGTTAAATTTTATTCATCTTATTCTTAGTGTTGAAATGTTTTAAACTTGTTGAAAAAATGTGATATGAAGCATTCTGTGAACTTTGTTCTAGTCTAACACTCTTCAGTTTTGTCAGATTAAACCTGGATTTTTAATCATTTTATTTTCTCCTTCCTCAAAAGTTTCAGTATTATGCAAATATTTCCTAGTTACCTACCAAAGCACATCTATTATTCATTGTACTCATTATTGAAGCGGATCAATGATCAGTCAACTTTGTTCACTATGAAAGCTCAGCATTGGTTTGAGTATTAATTTTCTTTACATTATTTTTGTTTGTTAAGTACACTATATTCTATAAAAAACATTGATATTTTAGTACTTTTAGCAATTTTACGAATAGGCAATCTATACTAGTTATTATTTTCAAAATAATAGGTATTCTGAAGCTGTCTTTAAAAAGTCTGTCAGACATGCAAAAAACAAAAAAAATCAATAAAAAAAAAGCATCGGATTTTTTATCTTTTTGGACTAAATAAAGTTTCAGTGCACTTTTTTAAAAATAAAATACAAAACTGTTCATTGCTAGAGAAGTCAGTGTTTCAGTAATTTTACAAATAGACACTCTGCAATTTTTAAAATCATCAAAATAGTTCATACGTAATTGTAAGTTGTTGGAAAGGAAAGTGTCAATCATATGAAAAAATATCAATTTATAGAATTTTAATTTTTTTTGGACCTAGAAAATTCATAGGGCCTTTTCTTCCCATTGGAATTATGGAAATGCCATGAATTTTGTGAAAACCCCAGCAAGATTTTTTAGTCTTTTTTGTTGACCTGCCTCAGAAAAAGGCAAGAGATGTTTCCTTTTTTTTCTTTCCTTTTTCCCCCACTATTTATTTTTAATTTTCAACAAATTATTTATTTTTCTTTGACTTTTATGGAAACAACTTTCCGATGAATATAGCTTTCTGTTGCTATGCTGTGGTTTGTTTGGAAGAAAATTCTGCAAAATATACATGCAGTCTTTAATACACTAGCTAAAAAAATATGATTGAGTCACAGAAAACACTTTTTTTATCCACAATACTGCTCAGTGACTTTTATCTTCTTTTTGCAGCACTAAAAGGTTTTAGATTTTCAAAGGTACAATCTGTGTTATATTTGAATAATGAAGAAATAAATACTTTTCACAACAGCGTTGATAAATTTTATTGTCTTGTATCTTTATTTGTTGATCATTGGTTTTAGAGAGGCATAGGTGCCATTATCATAATGACAATACGTTTTAAAAAAACAACAAAAACAAAAAAAAAACGATACAACGAATACGAGTTTATCAGTTTTTGTTGATGCTTTTTTTTTTTACTTATCTTATTGATGTTAAAAAGAACTAACAGTAAAACAACTCAAGTTACCATATATTTCATATTAATTTATACATAATTGGATTGGATTCACTCAGTCTAACAGAAACTGGACAAATCAATAACAGGTAAACCACCCTTTGACATGTGACTTTAGTTCCCAAATTCAAACAGCAAAAAAAATCTCTATACATATTGGTGTGTTGAGTTGGCAATTTTTATTGAGCTTCATATTACAGTGAGAGCTGACTGAACTTTTTGGCAGAACAGTTAAAGAATATTGTCTAGAGAAGGTTTTCTGGAAGTTAAAATAAAATCGTAAAAGTTAACTCATAAGTCAACGTGGATCATGATTGATAATCAAAAGATGTACAATATAATCGGTTCATCAGCCTTCCTTGCTTCACAAATTCCACGCTATTACATGTATTGGAGTAGTAGATTAGTTTTTGTATATAGCCAGTCCACAACAAGGTGATCTCAGACTTTTGGGCCCTCCGTCAGGCCATGGCACCGGTGGCGGGGCTCGAACCCGCGACAGAAGGATCCCTGCAGATCTCAGGGCGGGAGTAGTAGATCTAAACTAATCTAAACTAAAAGAATGTTACGATCATAAAGTTTCATGCATTACTCATTAATTTTCTTTTAAGTGTGAACTGCACAACGAACATAAAACTATCTTAAGGTGTGAGGGGTGGTGAAGAGTGTGGACACTGTGCTCATTAAGTCAGAATCCTTTACAGCTAAAAAAAGACAAATCTCGCTCTAAACTTGCTTGAAATTGGTGGAAGAAAAGCGCACTTTTTAAGATCAGCAGTCCAATTAACGCAAATATTGATTGATTATATTCGTCCTCGATCTCTTTCTATCTGGTGTGTATTATTGCTCTCCCCATCAAAAATAGGATGTAGATTTACTTTATTTTGTACTCTTGTGGTTTTTCCTGTGTATAAATTTACATTGGAAACAAGAAATAAGAGTAACACACGATTCAGCAATGGTAGAAAGGGAAACACAATAAGTTTGTGGTTCACAGTGCCCGTTCTATACACTGATTTATCACGGTGCATGCAAATGTTTATGAGGCCCGAAGAGGCAAAATGGAAACCTTTAATTGGCTTTTTTGCTCGAATAACGTATTATGAAGTAACCTTTCAAGCTTGATTTTACCTCTTCTAGTCTTTTAGAGATTTTCGAGAAATATGCTAAAAATAATGTGCGGGTGCAGCGTACAAGTCTATTATGAAGTCATTATAAAATTTTTGAGCACCGAGCCAACTAATATTGGGATATTGGTGAAGGTTGTAGGCCTAAGGATGTTAATGAGAAAGCGCTTCTTGGCCATGAGGACGGTGCAGGTGTCTCTCTCGCATTTCATCATCTACACATTTGTCTCACACAGGTGCATGCATCACAAGCTCTTCCACTCCAGTCCTTCGCTCAGATGGAGTTGTATAGACATGCACCACCTTGATGTTCATTCTATCCAGACAATCATATTGTATCTCCCTGCACTCATTGTTAAGCTCGTTCTACAACCATTGCTACAACAAACAACTTCAGGGGTGAGCTATACCTCAGAGCTTATTTCTAAAGTAACACATGCAGCAATGTAGAGAGGAATGAAACTTTACTCAAATGATCCTTATGTAATTAATATGCGAAATCTGCCGTCAAAAAAAAATTTTTAATCACGCGGTTGCTATGGCAACGGCGACCACCTTGATTTTGGATTTTTGTTTTGTTTTGTTTTTGTTTTTGGAATGGCTAAAACTCACGAAGTTGCTGACAAATTATCTTCAAATCTGGTCTACATAATCTCGAGATGCTCCTTTATAAACGACCATAGAGGGTTTTTTTGTTTTTTTTAATATTGCACACACGTATTGAGGAAACAGAAGAAAATTATTATTGCTGTTTGAAACGTATAATTTTGACACTTTTCCCGATTTACGGGTCCTAATATTTTATTGAGGTGGAGGTCTCCCCCAAACAGCATTGTGGACAAGAAAAGTTGTTTTTTTTTATTTGTTGTGTATTTTGCTTTGTTTTGTTTAATGTTATTAGGCTTACAATACTTGAAAGTGAGCTTAACGTTATTACTGAGATAAAATGTAAAACAGAACAGAGCGCGATAGTAAAGTTCAACGTAATTTAAGTTTCCAAGTATGTGGGGTTTATAATTAACAGTTTGTGGTATGTAAAGTTTGTTTTATCCCAAAATGGTTATTTAACCTATTCCTGTGCATGAATAATCGACATAGACTTATTGAACCCCACGAGGAAAGTTTAAATAGCCTTCACATAATACATTCTTTATTTATGAAGTCCTCTTAAGATTGAGTAATGGGAGCCAGTATAAAAGTAATATTTCGATAGAATGAATTAGGCATATTTATTTATCGGTCTTCACTTTGACAAAGCGAGATAGTTTTATTCGCATCTAAATAAGATTTTGAAAACATGTTATAACATATTATTTGCAAACAAATTCAAGAATTGCAAAAACAAACCAAAAAAAAAAAGAAAAAGAAAAGAAAAAAGACTATTCTGTCAAAAGAAAACAAAATCGTGTCGTACACACAATGATCGAAAAGATTTATTTTATGGAGACTGCATATTTCCAAAAACTGTAATATCATAGGACTAAAGTCCACTATCAACATCTGATGAGAAATAGGAACGATTTATGAAGAAATAGAAAAGGCAAAGGGCTATCTAAAATCTTAGGGCAATAATGAGAGATTTCAATGCAAAAGTTGGGGATGAAAGGGTAGATGTTGTTGGGCCCAGTAGCATAAGGACTGTAAATGAGCGTGGGAGTTGGCAAACTGAATGGTGCCTAATCGATGATTTTACTATCACAAATACTTGGTATCAAACCCATCCTAGACGAAAGTGGACTTGGAAGAGTCCCGGTGATAAAAGTAGGAACAATATAGATTTTATTCTCATTCAGAAACTATTCCAAAACACCATCAAAATATCAAAATCATTGCCGGTAGCCGACTGTGATTCAGATAATATTCCAGTCATGTGTAACTTTCAGATAAAACTGAATAAAATATATGAAGCGAAGGCTAATCCTAAATTCCAAATGCAGTTATTAAATGCTGGTGAAAAACTAAGAGACAAAATGGCTGTAGCTATCGATAAAAAATATGAGAATAAACTGAATCTTAGAAGTAGAACTATGGTCAGAAATGAAAAAGCCATTTGACTAAGTCACAGAGAACAACGTTCTCAAAAAGGATACATTAGAGCATGAGAAATAGATAAAGAAAGAAATAGGCCTATTCGATTTGATGGAAGAAAGGCGCACCTAAAAAAGAAGAGGAAAAAGAAAAATATTACCGGTATATTGCAATTTCGAAACCTTCAGAAAGTTTTCATCTTTTGAGACTGGCTCGAAGATTAAAAACTGAGATGGCATTTTAACTCAGCACTTATCGCAAAAAAAAAAGACTTTTCAGACAAAAAACAGATAAGGAAAAAAAAAAATACTCAGCACGGCCAATCCTATTGGCCAATCCCATCATTAGAAAACGAGCTAGCTCCAGAGCCATTACCTCCGGGATTAGATTCCACTAGCGTTTACCCTCTCACACCGGGACTCGAGTGTACTAGCGTTTTCAACTTTCAGGCCTAGATATCCCCAAAGAATTGGATGGGAACAACACATACGCCACATGTTAATTTTGCAAAGACCTGAGTAACATTAATTTAATATTGCTTCCCAATAATGCATATAACCGCAAAGCTAGTACTTGAAGAGACGAAAACTAAATATCCGTGAATGGACCATATTATTGTGGTATAGAAATGTAACAGAATCGAAAGTTTTGATTCTCGCGTCATCTCGGTTTGAAAGCTCTGACTACCTTCCGGATTTCGAGATGTTGTGACTGCGAGGAAAATGGCGACGGGTCGTCGGGCTGCTTTGACTACAGAAAGCAGCGCGCCCTCGCAAAACGACCCTGGGAGAGAATTGTTCGAGGCATGTCGGAACGGTGATTTAGGAAAAGTAAAAAAGCTTATTACAACTCAAAATGTTAACGCAAAGGATACTGCTGGGAGAAAATCAACACCTCTTCACTTTGCTGCAGGTGAGTTCATCCTCCTAAGTAGATTAGTTAGATCTAGGATCTGGAGCAGGGGGCCAAATTTAGATCTCTATTCTAGATTCTACTAGATCTAGATATAGATCTAGACGAAGAGATGATAATATGGAGCTGATGTTACATTAAGATCTTAGACGCATATCTGAAGAAAGGTACTCCTTTGTCGTATTTTTCAACTCTGTTAATTGGAAACTTGACAAATGATATAAATCATTTTCTGCGAGTGAAACAACACGACAATCAATGAACATAAATAAACAAAAAAGTCACTAACTTGTGACAAGATCAAAGAACTCGTACACAATCATACCACTGATAAGCCTACAATATCAAAGGGAAGGGTTTTCACACTGGGAACCAGCTCCAAGCCTTTTCTATAGAGGGTAGTATTAGTAAAATAGCTGAGAAACATGATTATATCCTCCTTGATGTGACTATTTGACAAAGTTAAGGTTCTTATTTAAAGGATTGTACTATTAGGGGCACGAAAGTGGCAAAGCAACTCAAACGTATCACTTACCAGTTTAAGAATCCTCCAGTTTAGCAGTAATACTGTAAATAGGCCTGGAAGCAAAGCGGAAGATGCATCTGAGGTATTTAGATCTATAGAGTGACCACAAAATCAAGCTTTAGCCTTAGTTTCTCTTGCAATTTATATGTTCTATTTTCATGCTCTACTGTTGTTTGGCTCTAGATGTACAGGCCTCTAAATCTAAGATCCAAGTTAGATTTATAGATTGGATAGATCATAGAGATATGTGGACAGTTCATGGACAGGCCCAATGACTTTTTGATCTACCTTTAACAGGCACCAACGAAATGAAGAGGTGACAGGCTAAAATTGTGTAGATATTGTATACTATTGTGTGCAAGTAGGACTGTTTACATTGTAATTTGGCCCTTCATTTCATCAGCAGCTATTGAAGGTGGGTCTAGAAATCTTTGGGGCCAAGATTATCCCAATATACAGGATTAGTTCTAACTATAGACAAGAAAGGGACAAAAAATCAAGCAATGGGGCTGAAAAATAGAAAAAAAAATTTTGGCCCAAATCTGTGGTCTAACTAAGGTGTTCATACTTTTTCAAAAATTTCATGACAAGTTATTTTACAAAATTTTTTTAAAATATATATTTTATTTTAGTTTTAAATATTATTGCATGGTTATATAATAGGTGAGAATAATTGCCTGTATTATATTATCAATGTTATTGGACAACTTTAAATGGTATTAAATCTAACATAATGTTTAAATTGTAAACCTAAAGTAAATGTTTTAATGTGGAGTTATGAATTTGCTAATGTATTGAGTTTTTAAATGTCCATGCGCTAGATGTAATACTTTAAGCTTACATGCTATCCTAACCCTTACAAAATTTAAATATAAAAGTACATGGCTTATCTTATAATGTTAGAAAAATATAACCATATAACTAAAAAATTTTATCTGCAGCCAACAAGCATACAAAAATTGTTTAAACATATATAATATTAGTTAATTTTGGCTGTTGATATCAATAGTCTTCAAAGCTCAGTAAATTAGGTCGCTCAGTGACCATGCATGCTCTTTTACATCGATCCAGAGATCCAGACTTAGAATCTTTTGAGTCATAAAAGTGGATGGAACTAGAATATTAGGAAAAAGAAAGCTTAAAAAGCTTTTTTTTCTCTTAAATTATTAGCCTCTTTGCATAGTGAGCATGATCACAAATCTTCGCGATTCTAAAACGTTATCAGAATTCATATATATTGAATCAAATCTAGGTGAAGATTGGTATGATGTATAAAGAATGTAAATAATGTTCATAAGCACAATAATAGTTGTAGTTGTAGCCATACAGGTGGAGGTGTTGTAAAAATAAATTCAGTCATCTACAGTCAGTGAGTTGAGAGTCATGTATCTCTTGGAAATAAATCTCAAAGTGCTTGGATTTTGATTTACTGTGGCTAAAAAAAACCAACTGTTACCAATATGATTAGTATGTTAATGTTTCTATTCATTGGAGTCAGCGTTTTGAGATCGAAAACAAATTTTAAGCCAAATTAAATCCATCATTGTGAGGATTTTTTATATAGAAATTGTAAGTGTTACAAATAAAAACTATAGGTTTGGTTTTTTTTATTATATTTTTTAATAAGAAAGGGTATTAGTTTTGTTCTCCAAGGTTTTTTATATGTATTTTATGGTTGTTGTTTTTTTAACAATGACGTTTATAAGTGAATCTTTTTCATACATCAACAATTTTTACTTCAATGCCAGTTCCTTAAATAAGAAAAACAATACATATGTGTGCAATTTTTATTGTGTTAAGTTCTTTATTAAGAATTGCCGTGAAAGCATAATTTAGATTAAGATTAAGATTTTAGACTCCCTTAAATGAATTTAGTCATCCGTCATTGAGTTGTGTGTAAGTTCTTTATTTTTTTTTTTCATATAAATATCCAAATGTGCAGCAATGATATTTTTTTCAGCTAGAAAGATTCATTTCATTTGCAATGTTGAATTGAAAGAGTGTTTTTTTTGTTTAAGAATTTTCCATCTTCTTTCCGCAAATAAAGATCTTTATATGGATCTCATTATTTTCTCCTCTTCTCTGAATGTCATTTTTTTGGCGTTCACTTATCTTTTTCCTCATTACCTCCCCACACAAAAATGTAAATTGCCTACAAGTTGTGCAAGAAGAAAAAGTTATTGTGGGTATTTTGGCATTTAATGGATCTAATCTAACGGTTTTTTAGCAAGTTTGTGGTTTTACGGAGAATGCTTTGTTGAATGTCATCAATACAATGCGAGTAATTAGAGATAAACACTCTAACTTGTATTCAGCCAGGTATTCTCTTGAATTGTTCATACTCTTCTTGTACATTTCCCATAACTTTCTGATTTTGATTGATTTCTGTAAACTTCCTGGCTTCGTGGCTTTTTCTTTTGTGTGTCTTCGTAGTCAAGGATAAATTTCTCCTATTGGGGGCT
>BLXT01008590.1:831719-847748 GCA_019648995.1 Plakobranchus ocellatus | reverse complement strand
TTTTTTTTTTTTTTTTTTTTTTTTTAGGTCAATGCTTTAGATGGTCTAGGCCAGACTGCCCTTCACAGGGTTGCTCAACAGGGCAACATGCAAGCATGTCGTCTTCTTATGTCATATGCCATTGATCCAGGAATAGTATCTTTGCAGGGATACACTGCTGCCCAGTTAGCCACAGAGAACATACAGAAATTGCTGAGGGGTAAGCGGGATCATATAGTTAGCCATGAAGATTACACAGAAATTGCTGAGGGGCAAGTGTGGTCTGTTAGCCATTGAGAGTAACAAATTGCTGAGGGATCAGCATGGTCATTTTTTCAGCCACTGAGATCATGTAGAAATAGCGCAGGGGTAAGTGTAGTCAGTTAGTTAACCATTGGGAAAAAATTTAAAAAAAAGAAAAACAGATATTGTTGAGTGTGGTCATTTGGTTAGCCACTGAGATCATGCAGAAATAGTTGAGGGGTAAGTGAGGTTGTTTGCTTATCCATGAAGAACATACAGAAATTGCTGAGGGATAAGTGTGATTAAGAGAACCAGCTAAGTATTTTATTTCTTGAAAAAAAAAAAAAAAATTCGTTATACATTAATATATGTTTATCTCTGCATTGTTCTTTTCAATCAAATTTTTGTTTCAATCCAAGTTCTAAAAAAAAAAAAAGCTTCATAAAATATTCTCACTTCTCATTAAATTACTTAAGATTATTGAAACAGTTTACTATTTCAGCCCTTCTCACTCTTTCAAATGTTGAGGTTATTGTTAATGTAATGATTGGTAAAAAGTTAAACTCATAAACGTATAATTTGGCCTCTTGCTTTTTTTTTTTGTAATTTCAGAGGACCCACCAGTAGGTGGAACAGACATCGACATTCAACTTCTCGACGCAGCCAAAGCTGGAGATTTAGAGTTGGTCAAGGTAAAGCTCAGGAAAATGTCATTTGAATTTGTAAGAGAAAGGAAACACTCTGTCTTGTGTCAGAAAACTGTTTTTGTGGCATAAACTGAGTGTTTGATATTATTACAACTTATTGTCCTTTATCTCTCATAAAAGTCTTGTATTTATTAGATCTTATTATGTGTTTTTGAATGTATCAATTGGAAATTTGATGCATCAAATGTATATATTTGAGACTTATAATATCTAAATCACAGACATACTCGATATGAACTAAATGCCCTACCATAATGAACAGTAGTATGTATGCTTTGATATCCATTTTACTTTGAAATAAAAAGAAATTTGTGGGGGGTGTCTTTTTATTTTCAAGCATCCATTCTGGCTCATAGCAGCCAGGTTTGTATCTTAGCTGTTCATCAATGATTTTCAAAAGTTATGACTCATTCATCTTTTCTCACAATAATTTAAATATATTTAGTTTTTATGTTTTTTTTTTTTTACATATAATATAAAAATTTTCCTGGCTTTTTTCTGCCCTTACCACATACTTTAATATCCAGAAACTAGTGGCCACCAATTTGCATGCAGTCAACTGTAGAGATGTAGATGGTCGACACTCCACACCACTGCATTTTGCAGCCGGTTACAACAGAGTTGCAGTGGTTGAATATTTGTTAGAACATGGAGCGGATGTTCATGCAAAGGACAAAGGGTTACTGTCTTTTTATTTATCTTTTTTTTTTTTTCTTTCATACAAACTTCTGTCACAAAAAATGTCTTTTGATTTGCATTTCATTCATATACCCAAGTCGAGCAATTGTTGATGTGTGATATGTTTTTAGTCATTAAGTTTAAAAACCTACCAAACAAATTTCAAACAAAGGTCTGTACGTCTTCTCTGAGGATGTGAAAAATTTATACAGTCATGAAACATTATAATCTATCTCTAGTTTGTAAAAGAAAGAAAACAGCAAGGGATCGAAAAAATTTTTTGTCTAAAATTTCCCATAAAACTGAAGAATATCTTTTAATTATTGACTTCCCCATCATTTTTCTAAATAGTCTATTTATTTGAATATAATTTTAGCCTTGAAGACCAGAAAGTTAAAGTTTTTATTCTGTTAAGACAATATTATTTGCGTTTGTTTCAGTGGTCTGGTTCCCTTACATAATGCTTGTTCATATGGTCACTATGAAGTCACAGAGCTTTTAATTAAGGTAATATAATTTTTTTTCCAACAACTGTTTGTTTACTTTGTAAGATAAAAAAAAATTTATAAAGCAAAAAACAAAAAATACCTATAATTATTGAAATTTTAAGAGTTTAGTATTGAATTTGAATTTTAAAACTCATTGCTTTAAATGTTTCATGGTTTCCTCTATTTAAGCTGAACCAAAATTAAAAATTATTTTTTTGGTTGTTTATGTTAAAAGTTGCTCGTATGGGTCATTTGGAAAATTTATGACTTCATGAAAGCCCTAGCAACTGATTTTAAAAAGTATTAGAACTCTCCAAAAAGTGATGAAATAGTTAAGTTATGAAAAAAAAGATGGTTGAATATCACAACAGGTGGTATGGAATAATTTCTCTTGACTGTATAGACTCAGTGCAGCATTTCATAACACTTATATACTGTCCGTAAATTTATTGCACATGTTATTGTAGCAAAGTGTCTCATTTTATGGTCTCACTGTACACAATTTTTGCTAGTATGGCCTTTTTTGGGATATCAGTGTTTTTCTTTAGATAAGTCCTGATGTCACATTTTTACACTGTGTTAGAAAAAATAATTTCAAGCTCATTTTTTTTCCTAAGCTCATTGCTCAACCAAAAAAAAAAAATATATATATATATATATAAGAAAACATCGATATCTCTGTATAGAAGATATCGATGTTTTCTTATATATATATATATATATATATTTGTATAGAACAATTTCGTCCAATTTCACAACTGAAATTATTAAAAGCAGTCTCTGACTGTCATCTATACAAATGTTGAAAATGTTACTTTTGACTTAATTAAGTAAAAGTCATATGGGACAGATACTCATTTTCCCCTTGATCTCAAGCACATGTCAATCACACGTATGAAGTAGTTAATTTGCCCTGACATCAGCGAGTTTCATACAATGCTTGCATTAGGGTTAAAAAAAAAAATACAACTTTACTTCAGTCTGAAGTAAGTTGTATTTTTTTTTTTAACCCTAATGAAATAGGTTTTTTTGTTGTTGTTTTTCTCTGAAGCTTGAATTTTGTTTCTATTTAAAATACCTTCTTTCTCACATTTCTTTCAGCATGGAGCTTGCGTTAATGTGGCTGACCTTTGGAAATTTACTCCCTTACATGAAGCTGCATCGAAAGGAAAATTTGAAATATGTAAAATATTATTAAAGGTAAATCTCAGTAGTTAGTTTGTTATTGTTGGTGTTATTTTCATACAAAGTTTGTTATTGGTAGATATATGCTATAGGAAAAAAAAGTCCATACTTTGCTGTTGAGAGGGGTGGGTATGTAAGTTGTGATGTTTTTATAAGAATACCTGAAAATGTTACAAAAAAAGTTCTAATGAATGTGTATTTGATTGATATTTATTTTCAACGTTCTTTTTTTTTCTTAGCATGGTGCTGACCCAAACAAAAAGAACAGAGATGGACATACACCTCTGGACCTGGTCAAAGAAGGAGATCAGGATGTAGCTGATCTGCTGCGAGGTAAAGTCATAAGAGCATTGAATCATTGGATTATTGCATATTGAAAATGGTTAAGAGGAGGCGCATATGTGTTTTTTGCTGAATCTCTTTTGCATATAAATTTCTTTTTGAGTGCATGTAATACAGGAATGGCTAAATTATAGGGCTTCTGCTGGGCACATAGAAGCCTGCAGTTGATTAGAAGAAAAGAAATGGATATATTTTAGTAAGCATCAACTTGTGTTGTGTTTCAATCTCATATTTTTCAATATTTTTCTGCACATGTAGAGACAAGCAGTTTCCAAGCAAAGTGCTGAAAATTCTGTTTTTACATGATATTAAATTTAACCTTGAATTTAATGTTGACATTGTGGGATCAATTAAAAAATTACTCAGTTTATCAAATTCTATGAGGTTAAACATAACGGGTGCAAAACAATCATGGCTTTTCTTCTTTCTCAAAGTTTTCACCCATAGATTCCAGTTTCTGAAAACCATTTAGATATTGTAATTAGTTGTTTGTAAAAGGACAGAATCTCTATACTTTAATAACAATGCCCCCAAAAAACCCCCATAAGATGGAGGGAAGTGCAGTGTATGAAAGACAGAACAAGTTTCTAAAGGCTTTAAAATAGCTTCAGATCAAAGCATCTGAATTTGTATGGAGCAGTCATTTGGCACTCCAGAGCACTTATGTAATCTGTGTTGCTAGTTTGCTCTAATATTAGTATTTTGTTGTCCTTTATATTGCTTTTCTATTATTTAGAAAAAAATTTGACAGTAGCATAATATCTGTTCTACTATTTTTTAATCTGACAAACTCCAGGTGATGCTGCTCTTTTGGAAGCAGCTAAGAAAGGCAATCTGGCTCGGGTCCAAAAATTGGCCACAGAGGAGAACATCAACTGTAGAGACACACAGGGCAGAAATTCCACACCTTTGCATCTAGCGGGTATGTTCAGAGAGTATTGATTTTTTCCCTACCTAAATACCTTTCCAGCCTTTTTTTTTTTTTTTTATAAAACATCTTGAGTTCAAGTTAATACAAATGTAAATGTTTATTTTGTTTTCATGAATTAATGCGAAACAATTTTTTGAATGAGATATTTTTTCATGATTGAACCCTGCAAAATAACTTCAATGCTGAATTTCCCTAGAGATCATTGTTTAGTTTTTTATCTCAATCCAATTAAAGACATTTAGTTTTGTACAATTGTTAAGCGCTTAGGTTATGTGCAAGCTTGATAAAATTATCAGGAACAGGAAAAAAAAAATAGGTAACACACCCAAAGCAAAGGCAATAGTAGTTTGGAACATTTACAAAATGAAAATAATATCAACTAAAGCAATGATAACAGTGACAGTAACAGGGCTATTAAAATTGGAATAAAAACATCAATAAAATATCATGAAATAATTGCAAAATAAATAAAGCCCACAGAGCGAAACAAGGAAAAAAAAAAGAAAGATAAGAGACAGCAGAGACAAGACCCATAAGTAGCATGAAAGAAGACTTATTAGGAACATAAAGTTAAGAGATCAGTTGAAATAGAATTGATGAGAGAGATAGATAATTACAAAGATATTTTAAGTCTCTCTTTCTGTAACTGTTGATAATTTGCAATCTTAAGAAGAAGACAGCAGCAAAAAGGGTCTTTTTGCTTTCCGATAGTTTTATCGGGCTTGAGCATCCTCATGAAATACTCTTTTGTTACAGCTTGATCATTTGTTACCCATACCATTTTGAATATATGTATAGAATTGTTTAAATATGCCACAATTTTGTAAAGCTATCTTTGCAGACCTACTGGCCGGATCACCTTTCCAAAATCTGCATAGCTGCCAACCTTCCATGATTATTTGAAATTGTCTCTGTTTTGGACTCCTGATCCTGGGAATCCCAAGTTTTTAGACTTAATTTCCTTGTTTTTATGGTCCTGCAGATGTGAACAGGTGTCCCATTTAAACCAGTACAACTTGTTTGGGTCATTTTATGTATATTGGAGGCTTATCTTATCATTTCTTTGTGAAGAGGGTTGGCAGCCATGAGTTGTTAGGGCAACTCTCCAGAGTTTTGCGCTTGCCTCTCGAGATTGATATATCAAACCCCTCAATGAACGTTAGAGCTTCCCAGAATTTCTTTGACTGAATCTGTTTTAACAACCACACTGTCTAAAAATTGGTTTTGGGCATTACCTGTAATTTTTATTGGATTAAACATGTTGCACATGAATTGTATGAACTTATTTTGAATGTAGCATTTACAGTTATCACATACTTTTTTTTTTTTCAGCTGGCTATAACAATGTAGAGGTAGCAGAGTTTCTTTTGGAGAATGGAGCAGATGTCAATGCTCAAGATAAGGGAGGTCTCATTCCTCTGCACAATGCCTCCTCATATGGAGTAAGTTTTCCCACAGATTCTAGCATTTTCAACTGTGTCGGGTTAAATCTTGCTTTAACCGCTGGGCTTTTTAATTCAATGCAATAACACACTGCCTCATACTGAAGGGATTGAGAATGCGTTTTACAAGACTGGGATTTTTTGGGGGGAGGGGAATTGAAGAAAAGTGAGTTAAGTATTAGCTATTCAATTTTAGGAATATATGATCGAATGTCAAATGTTCATAAACATGAGGAAAAGATTTACAAATTAATATTTCTTTGTAAGCCTTTGCACCATTTAAAAAAAAATCTTTGTTGGTTTTGCTTTTATTAGATCTTTTTGTGAAATTAAAAGTTAGAGAATGAAAACATGTTGCTGTTTTTTTTTGTTTTTGTTTGTTTTTGTTTTTTTTTTTTTTTTAAATCAAATAAGCCTTTTTAAATGTTAAACCTTTTAATTGTGCCCCCAGCATGTGGATATCGCAGCATTGCTCATCAAGTATAACACTTTTGTTAATGCTCAAGATCGCTGGGGCTTCACTCCTATACACGAAGCCGCACACAAAGGAAGAACCCAGCTGTGTGCATTGTTGGTAAGGGAAAATATAAATGATGTATTTTTCTCACTTTGTGAATTTTCTTTGTAACAATGTCTTCAAAATTATCTGTAGATATTATTTATTTAACTATTCATCAATTTCAAAAAGTTTTGTGAGTTATATTTTTCACCTTCATTTTTTTTCTTTGCAGTTAGCTCATGGTGCAGATCCGACTGTTAAAAATCAGGAAGGTCAGACACCCTTGGATTTAACAACAGTAAGTTTGAAACTAATAGTGTCAGATTATCCGTAGGCTTTCTTTTGGAATTATTAGTACAATGCTTTAACTTTTTTACAGTATGTTATCTCTAACATGGGAGTGCTCAGCATCAGAGGTCTGATTAAGGAAGAAAAAAGCACTTAGAAATATTGGTGCTTTGCATCTAGAATGAATAGTATTAGCTGCAGCAGCACTTGCTGTTGTTGCATATAGTTGCGGTAGTCGTACTTGGCAGGTATTGACATAGTTCTACAGTATTAGTAGCAATAGCAGCCACAGCAATTTTAAGCAGTTTCAGGCTTGTGACAGCCAAGTTGCTGTTTTCATGATTATTCTCCTTTGCGATTACTATCCTTGAGTAAAGTAGATAAGGTAGAAAGAGGGCAAACAAGGATGCCAAAATATAAATTAAATGTTAAGTTAACAACTTTTTAACAAAACTGGCCAGGGGTTTTAAATATCCCATGCTTAAGGAAGAGATTCAAAAGAAGATTATAATGGTATGGTGAAAACTTATGGTTTTGCTTTGAAAGGTGGTAATGCTTATAAATGCATCTCTCCAAAAATTCTGTGAAAGTAAAAGCGATGAATCAAGCAAAGGTAAATGACCTCATGGAAAATGTCAGAACTCAACTCTGGCATTCTTTAATAACCACTCCCCATCTAAAAAATCAACTTTTTTGAAGGGGCCACTTTAATATTTCCTCTGTGGAGGGTAACTTAAAGAGGGTTTGCAAATTCTGTAATTGTTGGAATCATAATTTTAAACTTCACACTCAAAGATGGTCCTTGTGTAAAATGATTTAGCGTTTGTTTGTCCAGGCTGATGATGTAAGAGCCCTTCTACAAGATGCCATTCCTCCCCCCACCATGCCTCCATCGCTGCCAAAATCTCAGGCTGCCAATCTAACCAGTTCCAGCAACTCTTCCTCTTGCAAGTGAGTGGTTTGTTCAGGTTTATTCAAGAAAAAATAGTTCATGTTTACTTAAGGTACACCTAGTTGTTAATTCAACATGCTATTTCTTGGCGGTGGTACTTGTCACATATATATTTTAAGAAAAGAAAAAAAAAATATTGTGATGAACAGGAAAAATCCTTTTTTTTTTTGTGTGTACAAAAGACCATACTAACTTCTGTATTTGTAGATTGAAATGATTTAGACTTAAAATATTTGCTAAAGAAAAATATTGAAATTTAAAGTTGTGCAAATTACTTTGCCTAGCTATTTCATTTTATTTTTTTTCCTCTGTATTTTTTTTACCCCACAGTAGCCTCCTCAACAGCAGCAGTTCTGACCTGACTCAAGGAGCTGTAGGAGGAGTGTTATTAAACCAGACCCCACAGGCAGGGGATGGGTGTGCAGAAAGGACTATGGCCGAGGGAGAGCGTAGCATTGAGGGCATCAGCGTCTCTTCTTTCCTGGCTAGCATTGGGTTGGAACAGCTCCGCGATATTTTTGAGAAAGAGCAGATCACGATGGATATCCTGGTGGAAATGGGCCATGATGAGCTGAAAGAGGTTGGCATCAACGCTTATGGTCACAGACACAAGATTCTCAAAGGCATGGAGAAACTCATTGCCTCCAAAGGTTGGTGGATAGATCTTGTTTTTTTTTTTTTTTTAAGAGAGGTCATGTTTTAATTTCAAAACTTGTAGTGTATTTGATAATTATAATTAAGTCTTGCATCAAAGCAATATTAAATTGGCAAACAAACTGCTTTAGCAGTTATCAGAAGTTGATTTTTTTATTACATTTTAATATTGGGTCAAAAGGTTCAGAGGGAATTTGACACCACTGAAATTGTAAGTCCCGTGTGTTTTTATTCATTTCAGGAGTACAAAATGTGGTTGGTGCATTGACTCAAGGAACTGTGCTCATTGATTTGATGGCAGATGACCCAGAATTCATTTCAGTAAAAGACCAGGTAAACTTTTGTTTCATAACATGATTTTTATACAATTTTTCAATGGGTGCTTTGTGGTTATCTGTTTTACAAGGTGTATAACGCCATTGCCGTTTGCTATCCTTGTATAGACCAGTTAAATTGAATGATCTATATGTGGGTAGCAAACGGCAATCATGATAAGTGTTAGTGAATGAAGTGGCTATTTCACTTATGCATTTTATGCTAATAGCTTTAGCATGTGCTAAAGGTACATAAATATGTTTACCCACTCTTCAAGCTTTGATAACCTTAATGCTAAAAACACACTTGTTAATTCCATTTCCATTGTTTATATTAGGAAAAAGGCATTGAGTGATATAGATTTTTTTTGTTTAATTTGTTAATTCATGTGATTTTCATTTGGACAAGTTAAAATTGTAGAGAATGGTGAGATTGAGCATTCCACATTTATATGTTGTTATGTTTCTTTTTCACCAGATGTTAAGCACATTAAGAGATCATAAAGACAATGTTGGTGGCATTTTCAATAGCTACAATATTCTAAAGATTCAGAAAATCCGTAACAAACGCCTCTTAGATCGCTACTCTCATCGGAGGAAAGAGGTTGGGGAAGAGAATCATGGGCAGCCCAATGAAAGGCACTTGTTTCATGGATCCCCTTTTATTGTGGCCATCGTCCACAAAGGTTTTGATGAAAGACATGCCTACATAGGGGGAATGTTTGGCGCAGGTACTGTATTTATAACAATAAATTTTGTTCTCTCAAAGCTAGTATGAATGTAATAAGTTTTAAAAAAAGTAATGAGTTCTTTGATCATAATTAACATTTAATTTTTCTTTACTTTTAAAAGTAGATTAAGCAGGTAGTATAGAATATTTTTTGGCTATTTCTCATAAGCGAAAAACTGTTTTAACAATTTTTTTTTTATTAATGCTTGAAATTTCAAAATATAACAAGGGTATGTAAGTGATTTTTTTCTAATCAGCATTAAAAAAAAAGAAACAGATATAAGGATTTTTTTTCTTACGATTGTAAGTCTTCAAATTTGTTTTTTAAAACTAGTTGCTCAATTTTAACTCTTTTTTTTTTTTTTTTAAATTTCTTTTTGTTTTTCCTGTCTACTTTAGGGATCTATTTTGCTGAGAACTCTTCCAAAAGTAATCAGTATGTGTATGGTATTGGTGGGGGGACTGGTTGCCCTCTGCATAAAGACAGATCCTGTTACATATGTCAGAGGTGAGTAAGTTTTGTTTTCTTAAATTGTTGAATATATTCTACCAACCACACTTCCAAAAGAAACTTGAAGCATTTGAAATGTGATTTTATAGGCAAATGGTACAAAGAAATGAAAGATGGAATTCCTGGTGGTTTGTAGGTTACGAAGAAAGAGCTTGAAACATATTCAAGCATAGGAAAGGAAGAAGGCAAGAAAGGTGCACTACTTGATGGAATCAACTCATAGAGATGACAAGCAGAATGATGGACACATTAGAGCTGGAAAAAAAAAAAACATGACCTTTAGTAGGAAATGATTGCAGACAGTCAATGTTCCTGATTGATTGACTGATCAGCTATCAATCAATTAAGCCTACTAGTTTTAACTCTAAGTCACTAATTTTTTTTTTTACTCTCTGAGTTATACAGATGTACTATTTCAATTCAACATAGAAGACATTACTTTCCCATAGGCTCAGATTACTATTACTACCCTTACCCTCAGTGTTTATCTCTTACCTTTGAATTTCATGTCTTGCGACCAGGGCTTGTTTGTGCTTTTTTAATGTTTTCTTACCACCAGAAGTACTTATGCTCTGTAAGAGGGTAAAGGCATTGAAAATCTCACCAGGCTTTCATAGAGCCAATATTTCTATAATTTATATAAGGCCCAAATAGAGTATTTAAAGCTGTCTCATTGCATGCATGATCTCACTGTAGGGATGCTGTCACAAATAGACTCTATGAATATAATGTATTATATTTTTTATTCCATTTTTCATCTTTCCTACTTTTAAAAAAATTTGCATAGTTTCATTACTCTGATTTTTTAAGCACTATGAGAAGACACATAATATTCTAAACATTCTAAATATTTTTCTCCAATTTACTTATTTACAAGAGAAATTAAATTATTTTTTCTTGAAAAAAATTGGATCTCTTTTGAAATTTAGTTTTTAGATCTATGCAGCATTAATGAAAGCTGTAAAATTTGGGTTTCTCTATGTTTTCAGACAACTACTTCTGTGTCGAGTGACACTTGGCAAGTCTTTCCTACAATTCTCTGCTATGAAAATGGCTCATGCACCTCCAGGCCATCACTCAGTAATAGGGCGTCCCAGTACAGGTGGTCTGAATTATGCTGAATATGTTGTCTATAGAGGAGAACAGGTGAGATCCTTATAATCTCCTCATCATTTTAGAGGTTCTAATCTGAAATACTGTGTGATATCAAGGAATGTCTGTCTATGCTATGAGTGTGATACCTATGCTGGTATAAGTCCCTCATGCCTTAGTGGACTGGAAGTGTTCAGTGTTAAAACAGTATCTTTACAGATCACCTTCAGATATTTATTTTATTTCCTCAACCCTATCCGCACAGGGTGTTTTATTATCGTACCTGTACCTCGGGGGTAACTGAGTGCCCCCACACCGTATAGCACAAAAATCGCTACATATCTATCTGTATATTGGGGGCTAACAAAATCACTTTAAATAATAAAAAATAATTGAGGGTTTCGGAAATGACCTCAGATCAGTTCAATATTGATTTTCTGTCAATCATTATTATGTGACTATATGACAAATTGAATTTTTGAGAAATACTTAAAAGCTGAAACAAAAATTCCCATTTTAAGTATTTTTAAAAAATTAAAAACAAGCCTTGGGGTAACAAAATTACCCCAGACGTACGGATAGGGTTAAACAGACTATGAGTTGTCAAGCCAGAAGTTTTAGGATATGCTGATTATTCTAAGCATAACCAAAACCCAAAACAAAACCAAAATCATGAACCACTTTAATTCTTTCTAAACCCTTTCTGTAAACTAAGGAAAAATTGGGAAAAAGATTAAAAGACCTTGTGGAGGTCAAACTTTTTAAATGGGGGGGGGGGGGAGACACTTTATGTTTTTTATATAAGATCTTTGTAAATGACTTTTTATAACACTGAATTTTTTTTCCCACTTCCCTCGGAACTCTTGGCATTCATTTGACAAACCTTTTTTCCCCTGTGTCTCTTATGTGTGTCCAGGCTTCATAGATGTGAAGAGGTACTGGCCATATGCATGGCTGTAAAATCCTATGAAAATGCTTTTTAGGCTCCTGTGCTCCAAAATGTTGAAGTAACTACATATTTGGGAAAAATATTTTTGGTTTTTAACTGTTGTCTCTACCATTTTTTTCTTCCACAGGCCTATCCAGAGTATCTCATCACTTTTCAGATAGCAAAAACAGACACACCAGAAGTATCACAGGCTTGACTAAATATTTCAGATGAGTCTGTCTCAGCAGCAGAAAGTCATTCTTTCAATTCGGCATTAAATAATTTATGGACAGATTTGGTTTGAGCCTTTCATCCCCCCACCCAGACAACACAAATGGTCAATCTTAACATTTTTGGATGTGCTTGGAAGGATGCGCGTTTGTACACTAAAGTCATTGACTTCTGAGAAGGTCTGCTACAATTCTCATTACCTGTAATATTGATGTGAAAGATGATAGCAAGCTGGTGTAATGTTCTTGGATTGTTTGCATCCATCATTAATTTTTTTTCCTTCTTAATTTTTGCCTTTTCAGAAATTTTATACAAATATATGTGAAGTTGACAGAGGATTTTAAATCACATGCATTTTTCCTTGTTAGCTAAGAAATACATTGAACTACTGATGAATGCTGTTCTTGGTGGATTCAGAACGACATCTACTTTTTTATTGCACTGTGTTTTTTTTTACAATGAAGCAAGGAAAGATCAAAATGGTGCAGAAATGTTACAAGATCTTCTTCAAAGAAGACCAAGTTATCTGAGTTAAACTTAGATGAATTCTATTGGATGCTTTTGAAGTGCAGAACAATTTTAGTTCTCTTAATTCAATGTCCTGGTCCATTCACTTGGAATGAGATCCCCACTGTGAATCATGTCATAATAAAGCCATCTATGAGTTATAATTACTATAATTACATCACACTTGGGATGGACCAAAGTGGAATGGACTATTGATATTATAATGCGCAGGTGCAACAGAAGGTTCTGTTTTTGTGCAAACAGCCCATCCATAAGGAAGTGATCTCAGGATTTCTGGCCTCCGTCAGGCCAGAGTATTGGTATTGGGGCTCAAATTCATGATAGAAAGGCCGCTGCAGATTTCAGGACAGATTTGCTTAGCACCAATGCAAGAGAATGTTGGTGTATTAAAATACAGAAGCAAAGAAGGAAAATAATCTTGCGAATAATACAATTCGTAATTTTCAATGTTTTTTGTTTGAAGTTTCGAAAGTATTATACACTTTAAAAATCAGAATGTATCTACCCTAAAAAAAGCATTTTTTAATGCTAAATGTTGAGATATCGAGTATAATGATATAAAAATTATACAGGAATTATATAGGAGAAAATTTGCATAAAAATTTGTCCTGAGAGCTCACAAAAAAAATATGAACCAGAAATGTCCTTCTAAAAGGAAAGGTCGGGGGTATGTCGATGTCTACAAATATAATTTTTATTGACAAAACAGAGAGAAATAAATGGGCATATTATAATGTTGATATGTACTAATTGTAGGCAAAAGTGATGTTGATATTGGCGGCATGCATGGCAATTATGGATCTACCATTTGAATGAATATGTGTTACAATGGTTAGATTTTTAGAGAAAATTTTAGTAGTAAAGTAATTTTTGGTAGTTAACTCCACACTGAATAATTTGTTGGCAAACAGTTTTTACAAAGCAAAATGTATGAACTGCAATTGGAGGTATTGAAGAATAATATATTTAGTTGGAAAAGAAAAATGTTTTTGTGCTATGTCTCTGAACAATATTGGGTACTGTTGCTGTATTGGGATATTGCTTACATATGTCAAGTGAGTTCAGTACATATATGAGGGTTTGTCATCATTATGTTTGAAAGATTTCCTACTAGCCATAATTTTCAAACGTAAGATCACTATAAAAGTGGTCACCCATCATTTTTCTTGAAGTAAGAGACAAACAATTTTATTTTTTTTATATATATGGATCGTCTACAAATATCCAAATTTATTTAAATTGTACCTCACTGATCTAATTGGTCTTTTCTATTTTGTAACTGGAGATTTTTTTTTTACCCCAAAACACAGAAAATAAAAGTGACGCAATTTTGGAGTCCACCTTTTGCCAATTGCTCATGTAAATTGTCGTTGATTTTGATAGATCAAGACTAATCCAGTTTACCAAAAACATTTATTTTTGTTTCTAAATTGAACTATTTGCCTTAATTACAGGGTCAGCTCACATATTTTTATATGGGCTAAAATTGTTTGTTGCAGGGCACTTTTTTTTCTGTTTAATTCATTATTTCTGATATCCCTTTTTTTTGTGAAAATGCTTTAAGCTTTGTTTCGTGTAAAACTAGAGGGATTTTGGTGGTGGGGGTAGATCTTACCAGTGCTGTGAGGAGCTAGGGATTTGTGTGATTGCTGCAAACAGATGCATTAATTTATTTGTATATAATTTCATATCCATTGACTTTGAAGTATATGCTCAGACTGTTTGTGAGTATGTGTGGGAGAGATGTAAGTGTTGCATGTTTACATTGTAGACATATATATTCTCAACTTTTGCTTGCACTCTCTCTCTCTCTCTCTCTCTCTCTCTCTCCTTTTCCATTCAATTTCTCCTTCCCCCCTTCTCTCTCTACCAAAAATCTCCTCTTACCTGTGCTCCCACTGTATATAATGTAACATCTATTAGCTCTCAAATTTATGCCCAAATTTGTGTGTGTATGGTGTTTGACCTTTTTGAAACATATACAGTGTATTTGTGATATAATAAAATGCTTTGATTCTCAGTTTTGCTCTCTCTCTCTCTCTCTTTCCTTTAATTTCTCCTTCCCCCCTTCTCTCACTATCAAAAATCTCGTCTTACCTCTATTCCCACTGTATATAATGTAAGATCTGTTAGCCCTGAGAAATTTATGCCCAAATTTGTGTGCGTGAGTGTGTATGGTGTTTTGACTGTTTTGGAACATACAGTATATTTGTGATAATAAAATGCTTTGATTCTGAGTTTTGCTCTCTCTCTCTCTCTCTATGTTTTGCTTGCTTTTTTTTCATTCTTTCTCCTTTCCATGTCTTTCTTTTTTAAACTCTGTTATCTTTAGGCCCTATTTCTCCTACTCTCATTTTCTTTCACTTGCTCCCTTCCCCCATCACTCTCTCTCTCTCTCTCTCACAGTAAAAATCTCCTTTTGCCTCTTTTCCCATTGTACATAATGTAATGTCTCTTAACTCTGAAATTTTTGCCCAGATGTGTGTGTGTGGAGGTGTGACTGTTTTGAAGTATATGTAATCAGTTGTGATATAATATTATCTTCTCTCTGTCTCTCTCTCTCTCTCTCTCTCTCTCTCTGTACATATATATATATATATATATATATATATATATATACTTGTGTTTATATCATTATCACTTTCTCTTTCTCCACTTACCTCCATCTTTCTCTTTTTCCTGCTTCGTTTTTTCATAATCAAAAATATTCTTTTTTTTTTTGTTTGCTTTTGTTTTTGTTTTTTTATCTCTCTTTCGATCCCATTTTTCTTACACAATGTCTAATCAGTTGCAATTTCATGTTTAAATCATGCGTTTTTGGCAAATCCACGTTCTGAGGCAATCACTTAAATCATTCACAAGTTGTATATCATCAGACGTATATTGTATTGAGTTTTGACCATGCTTTGTTAGGGTATGATATTTGTACAGAAAAAAAAGTATGTTTCCATAACAATTCTATCAAAAGAGAATGCAAGCTTGACGATAGTGTTTTGAAAAAAAAATGTTTTGTGCTGATGAAAATTTCCAAGACTGCCCTAGTGCTAGAGCATATCCAGCAAGTTCTGACAGATAAGCTCAGGTTGCGCCGTACGTTATTTTTCTTCCATCTTGGAATCCATCTTCTCTAAATTGCTAATTTGTAAAGAATTTTTTTTTTAATATGAAAAGGTCTAAAGTGAAGGACTTTATCTGGTTGTGGATTGGGATTTATTTACAGTTTGAAATTTTTGGAAATAGACTTGTTTTCCATTTTCTCTTTTATACATTGATACATTGAATGTTTAATTTTTTTTTTTTTTTTTTT
>BLXT01008590.1:620551-634330 GCA_019648995.1 Plakobranchus ocellatus | reverse complement strand
AAAAAAACCCACAGGAAGGGGGCTATACACACACACACATTATTCTCAATCACAACTCAAGGAGACTTGGTAGTCAAAGATTTAGGTTTGGAGCTGAGACTTACTTCTGAAAAACAATTATTCTTTCTTAGCTGTCTCTCACAATAATCTTTTCAATGTTGTTAAAAGTATACAAATTAAAAAAAAATTTTTTTTCAATAAATGGTGAAATTTTGTAATAATGAAAGGCACATATCTTAAGTTGCAGATAATATAACATTTGTGCTTCTAGGTTTTTAAACTCTTCAAGAGTAAGGTAAGAACCGAGAAGTCTTTCACAAAATGTTGAATTTTGAATTTTAATAGAAATGGCTTAAAGAGGCCTATTTTTAAACTCATAAATTTGATAAAAATATTCAAATCATTATCCATTTATGCAGGAAATGATTGAACACACAATCAATTTTAAATACTACAAATAAAAAGAATTGTGTTATGACTGATTACAATCTCACAAAATCTGAGAAAAAAAATGCTTGAAGAGATCAAACCATTAGTAACAATGAATGTAGAATTGGTACCTACAATTTAAAACTCTGTAATTTTTCCTATCTTTCAACACGAATAGAATAGCATTTATCGAATCAGAATGTTTAAAAAATGTTTTAGTGATATAAACCTTTCTTCAGAGACAAAATTATTTTTCACTCTGATGTAATAGAATATCTTTTAGCAAAAGACTGGATTTTAATAATTCACAATTATTTTATAGTCAATGAAAACTGAATACCTGAAAATCCTCACAACCAACATAGGGCTTTACAATACATGAATATGTTTCAATGTGCTTATATTCTGATAATTCATTCTTAATTTTTCATTCACTGTATTTTTCTGAAAAAAAAAACCAAAAAAAACTCGTTCCCTTTTGTTTTACAATTCAATCTCAAATGATCAGGACAGCAGGATTTTCACTAAAACAAGGGAATGATATTTATGCAGGAATAGAGATCACCCATGGATTTTTCCAGTTCTGTATTCTAAAAGAAAAATAATGGATGCATACATTTTTTTCTCCATTATCATATCTCAGTTATTGAAATATTGTTTAGAAGGTTTCGAGACAGAACTGAATGTATATTTTATCATTAGGTCTGTTACTTCAAAATTAACAGATATACATTTGTAAAGAAACGACCACTTTGAAAGAACAACTATTACCTTCCCCACTGTAACCTCATTTCATACAGGCATAAACATACATTAGTATAATTGATCATATTGATATTTTAACATAACATGCCCAGTATAAAATGTACAATCAATGGTATACAGTAACAATTAAAAAGTTTCAATACACAATAGGTAAACATTTTGCCACCATGACATGTGGCTCTGACAGATTTATTAAACTTCTTTAGATAACATAAACAACATCATCAGCCATTATATGATACTGAAGACAAAATTGCTTTTTTAACATTAGCCTTTCACACTGTTTACCGTTTTGAAACCACCCCATGACACATTTATACTTTTAACGTAATGCGTTTATCCTAAGGCACCATTCTGTATGCTTAGTTTGGCATTGCTGAAAAATGCATGAAGATTAAATTTATTTTGTGCCCAATTATTTGCCTTTTGTATTTTTTCCTTTTTTTTTTTTTGTCATAAGCCCATCTGTTAGGATACTAACAATGCACAACAGGAGCAAAGGGACAGAAAAAAAAAAAAAAAAAAAACCAAAGACATTGAAAGGTTGAAACAATAACAAATCACAACAAGGAAACACAATTTGTAGCTTTTGCTGATACTATCAGTCACAAGTTGAAAAGATTACTACTGTAACTGTGATCAAAGCCCACTCACGTAGGCATTGTCATGTGCAAAATTCTACGCATAAGATAGAACAGGGCACACAAGTCTAATGTTTGCTTACATCACTTTGAGTTGTTTCACCTGTATCAGTGTAGTGCAAAGCCCTTTATGACCAACCTGTGTACCGAGTCTGAATCCTCCACCAAATGCTTTCATATTTACATGCTTTCCACAGCATTTCTTTTAACAATTTTTTTTTTTATTTTGGGGGAGGAGGAGGGCAAACAGATAAAAACTTGTAGAGTGGACAAATTTTTATGTTTAAGAGTGTACTCTCACCTACTATTGGACAAAAAAAAAAAAATTTTTTTTACTTGTGTAGGTAGGCTATTCTCTTACTTTAAAATGTATAAGGGGCATCACGTCTCTAAAGAAGTGGGCAGACACAGATAGAACAAAGGTACAGATAAAACTTATTCAAGAGACCATTTTAAACTACTTGGTTTTCTCTTATATTATTGTAAGAAGATCAAGAATTCCTTTTATGTTGATATTGCTGAAGCACACTGTATAAAGCACTCAATCAAAGCTTTTCTCAGCCTAAATCTATGCCTAATTTGATCTCCACGCTGTCCTTACAGTGTTGGTTTACTTTGGCCACAATACACTGAGAGTCATACTCAGATCAAACAAAAGAGAGACAAAGGGGAAAGTGATACAGCTAAAGGACTTATTACCAAATACCTTAGACAAGTTTTGTACAACCAAATAAAGGCAAAAAAAAAGATGATATGTGGCAAAAAACGTTGGTGCTACAACAGCATTAACTTCATTTAATCCACTTTGGAATGAATACAAAATCTAATTGTCAGGTCATCGTAAAATTTGATGCATTTTGTTTTTTTGCAAAGCATATCATAAATATCGGTGTTGTGCAGTGTGCGACTCTCGCACTTTCATTTTCACCCAAAAAGAACAACACAACCGCCAAGCACCACTCCCAGGGAACAGTGATGGAGGTGGGAACCACCTTTGAAAGCTATAAAGGGTTTTTAAAGCCTTGAAAGAGTTTGAATGCCCTTCGTTCTAAAAGCGTCAAAAAAGGCTGAGACAACAAATAAAAAGTGCCACCATCCTTTCCCTTTGCAAGGCATGTGTAACCACTTCGTTTTTGTGAGACAGGCAACAAAGTCGAATGGAGAGTAAGTACATACCACCTTGCTATGTCTAGATGCAAGATCTTATCTATATTAAGAACTAATCTAGAGCTTGATGTAGGTAAAATTAGGGTAGACTTACAGAGACAATAGATTCTAGACCTAGAAGTAGATCTAGATTCTAGACCTAGTACATTCATGTACCTAAATCTAGTACCTACATAGATAAAAAAAATATTAAAATTTATATCTAGATCTAATTTGAACGTTGAACATACCCTGTATGAATAGCTATACCTTTATCTCGAAGTCCAGATCATTTAGATCATCTGTGTAAACTTAGTTTTCTAAATTCTAACCTAAAAATCTGGATGTCGATAAAATATTGGGTCTCTTCTGCAAAAAATATAGAATAATTAGTAAATTTATACTATAACTACCAAAATAAAATAAGCCCATGCAAAAACAATGGCCAAGGGAAGTAATTACATGTCATAAATGCACAAAAAATTTCACTTCCAATCTCCAATATCTTGAAAACTATCTCATTTGTTACAAATTCAACCAACACAATTGTTTCTAATGACCAAAATACAGTAGAAAAAACATGAGTATCGACTCAGTAAGAGATGGGAGAAAAAATATAATTATATTAATAATACCTATGAAGCTAGCCATGGCCCCAAACTAGAAACTAGATCTAGTTGAACATTCTAAACTATTTATGTCTCCTTAACCATCTCTCTCAGTCTTTAGCGAGGGAAATCCGTTGACCCACTAGCTAACTACTGCTACTTTTACTTGCCTACTGCCAAGAAAAAAAAATTATCATAATGGCACATCAACATAAATTATAATTCTTAATGTACCAATTTGAGGGATGTTCTTAAATTAGCCTTTATCATCTTTTTTTTTACAATGCAAATTGAAAAAAAAAAGGAATGCAAATAGTTTTTCACGATGCAAATTCATGCTTCCCAATAAAATTTATATGAATAATTTTTGGTTTGCAGAAGGCCAATTAGATAAATGATTAGCAAAATGAATGCTAACAAAAGTTTAAGATTAAAAGCTTTCCATCAAAAATGCTCTATATCTTGAAATAAAGTTTAGCTCAGACTCACAAAAAACATTTGTGGCCTCACAGGATTTTCAGTCAGTTCTTCATAATATCTGATTCACGATATGGCTGTTTGCAACAATCCTCTTTTACTAGTAGTAGAATTAATATTGGTACTTTCGGCAATTTTCTTTACAATTTCACCATTTTAAATGTACATAAACTGTTTAGCAATATTTCTATGTTACAAATCTCACCAGTGTTGAAAAAAAAATCATGGTGCGAGTGAAAATCCAAGTGTTCCACTTATGAACACAATACTAGGCATTAAATGATAGACATGGCAAAATTAGTCCATAGTTGGGCAAAGAAAGTCAGTTTTCTAGTAGAACTGAGACAGCACACCAGCTGGTTTAATTTAGAGAGAAAAGAAAACCTGACCTTAATGAGAAAATGGACTGCCAAATTAATAGCCGTGAAAAAGTTCCAGAAAAGAGTTTTTTTTTTTTAATGTTCTGCAAGTAAAGTTGCCTATGCAAAAGCCTCCATAACAGGTGGGGCCATACCAATACTGAACTCACGCATGCCTGAAGTGAACTTTGAGCTCCCGTTCATTCTTAGGCTTTTTACAAGTTTCGTTGATTTATACAAACTTCAGTTTACATCGTTTACTCTCATAGGAAAATTCTCTTTAAAATAAGTAAAAAAAAAACGTAACAACATCATTAAAATTGGACTTCCAGCAATAAAGCAACGAAAGAAAACAAAAACATTTCTTTCCTGACAGGTCTCCTTCATGGCTTCTAATGCATCATGAGCAGCTTTGACTTTTTAGCTACTTATGACTGGTGGTGCCTTAGTTGTCAAACCAAAGTTTTGATTTTTTTTACACGAGCTGTCAACAAATATCACAAAAAATGAGTAATTCACTATGATTACTGCATCAGCTATGTAATCCTGTTACATTTTGTCACAACTGACTTGCTCACTGGATTGCTTAGTCCCCTTTCATTTTTTTACAAAAACATTCAATACAAATTTACTAGCTTTCATCTGGAAGAATGGTGATACACAACCGTCTCTCTGGCCAACTATATGTCTTTGGGCAGAGAATCTGTAAGGAAAAAAATCAATAAAAGGTAATTTTTAAAAAAAATAAATGGATAAATTATTTCCATTACAAAACAATTTGTATGATACAACTCAAATGCAGATACAGAGAGATGCCTTTCCAATAGTGAAAGATGTTTTTTTTTTTTTCAACATTAAAATTTCTCTTTTTCTCACATACTAGTAACAAAATGAGTTGACCTGCAGGACTACACTTGTGAGATCAAACCAAATTATTGAAGAAAAAAAGTTAAAATTGTCAATGCTTTAGTACAGAAAGCATATGGCTTGTCTACAAAAAATTCTCTACATAGAGCAGTGAGTAGATAACACCAAATGGTTTTCATGTAAATTATGTAAAACCACAGCAGACTTAACTTTTTGGGATGGCTACACACAGGTGAGATAATCAGCAACAAGCCCAAAGTTAGATTTTTGGATATTTTTTAGTTACAAGCATAAGGTATAAGCTTATACCATGTACAATTTACGCAGACAGTAAAATCTTTATGTCTACCTTAATTATGCAAAAAAATGTGCAAGTCTGAAAATTGTTTTTTTATTACCTTTTTTTTCTTTCTTTTTTTTTTAAATACAGGCACTAATACTAAGTATTTCAGCAAAATAAATATCATATCTTTGAAAGTTAAAAAAATATATTTTTTTTTGCTTGGAATCGGAATATACACTACCCTCTCTATAATGAGTCAAACATATTTTGATAGCCAGTAAGATATACCTTAAAGTTAGGTATGCATCCTACCCCCACACACACACACTTATTAAAGCCTGATAACTGAATTTTTTAATGAGGAAACAAATGTCACAATTTAGAAAAATGGATGAACTTTATGAAAAACGTATGAGTTGGGGAAAAAATGTTATTTGTTCAAATAAAAAACTGATAAACAGATACAATTTTTTTCTCGATGTAAAAGCTGTTTTGCAATTTTCTTGTGCGTATTTCGTTTAAGAAAAACATAGGCGAAAAGCAAAACGTAGGAAGGAAACAAAAAATTGAGAAAAGAGAAGAGGATGTGGTTACAATTGTTGGAAGTTCCAGCTTTGATATACTTATTTGTGGGCTTGAAAAGATCTAGATCAAGATTAGATCTAGGCCTACATCTACTTGTTGGCAATGCAAGATTCATCATTTTATTCCAAATTATCTTCAATAAAAATGATTCAAGGAATTGAAAGGCCATTGAAGCTGAAAATGTGTTGAAAAATGGCAGGGAAACAAGGTTCATATTGTTGAGAATCGAATAGGCTTCTTTACTTCCCCTTTATCCAATATGGGAAAGTGATTAAAAAAATTCAACAATTTGCATAATTAGATCTATATCCTAACAACATTGACCGTAACAATTTGTTAGTAGCAGTGATAGTAAATTATGAGCCAATGGTGAACTTATCTGGTCCCATTAGACTGGAAGGGGATGTGTCACATTAGGTTGGAAAGACTTAACATGCCTTTTGCTCTATTCGTCAGCATACAAAGCTCCCTACTTTTGTTTTCATGTAAAACTAAATAAACATAAAATGCAATCTGAGAGACTTTAAAAGAATTAACGAAGATCACTTACGTCATCTGGTCTTGAAAGTTCATCTAAATCACTTATCATATCTTCTAATGCTTCATCTTGAATAAGTACCTGTCATAAACAACCCAAAAACTGTGTTAAAATAACATGGGTGTGGATCATACCTATAAACAAATACACGACTACTATTTGGATTCCATATTAAAGTATCATGAAATAAAACTTACATCCATTGGAAAAAGTCCACGAAATGTCTTCTTTAGAATGGGAACAATTGTTTGTCTCTTTGAGGCAAGTATCGCTGTACAAACAAAACAATTTTTCATAAATATTTTTCACATTATTAGCAAATAAAAGTGCCGGATTCATGGCTTCCTTCTCTTTGTCACCACATTTATTTTATATCCCTGTGTCAATTTTTTATTTCTCGCCAACTTCATAATTTATTGAAAATTCAAACTAAAACATCTCAATTCCATTGTATCAAGTGGCCAAAGCGAGGAAAAAAAAAAAAATTTTAAAACTGAAAAAAAAGCAAAAGATATTTTAAAAAATTATTATGGGCGAAGAGCCAATAAAGTGTACGAGATTAGAGTTCCAGCTAACATTTCTGTACTGACCTGAAGCCAAGTGCCATGGGCAGCAAATGGATGCTCTTCATCAGTGATGGAGCCAATAACAGAGGAGGAGACTAGAGTTATTGCTATATCATTCATTATGCCTTTAAATGTGAAATGACGACCATGCTTTAAGCGACCCCTGCAGTCAAAAAAGTAGAAAAGAAACAATATTTTTTTATTGCACAAAAAGCCATAACTTGTAACTGAGTTGACTTCTGACATTTAATTTCAATAATGAAAGCGCTAAAACAGCAAATGTAAACTTTTGTACAAACATATTTCCATTTCAAAAGAAAAGTAAAAAAAAAAAATTCACAAGATTAAATTTATTTACAAAATCAAAACTTTGTTGACATGTTTATAAAAGCCCTGATTATACACCCTTGGAAAGGAAAGATCATGTAAAACTTCACCACTCTTTTGAAGGTGGTAGAAAGTACGAAAAGATAAAAACAAATTAAAAAAAAATGTTTTTTGACTCATTTTTACTACGCTACATGCAATGTACCAGACTGACCTCAATATAAAAAAATCTACTTTCAAATAGTGCTTTTCATTATGTTGACAGAAAGGTTGCACCTCAAGGAATTTGTAAGGTTTCAAAAAGCTGTGTTTATGATTCTGACAATCAAAAGTACACCAAGGTATTCAGCACATTCAATTTCAGATCTGGCCTTACACTGGATTTAAGATTTATGAGAGAGTGTCACCAAATGTTTGGACTTTTCAAGTTCTATAAACATCAGTAAAATTTTTACTTAACTTGTAACTCCTAATATTTACCTGAGAGCCAAAGGTAATAAAGAGCCAGCTTCCAAGTTAAATTTAAGATGTACAGTGTCCAATGTTCGTGTCCTTAGTAGTTCTGAGGGGCCCTCTGAGCTCACTATGCTATCAAATGATTCTTTTCTGGACTGGGCTTGAGACCTGTGAAATACGTTTATTAAAAAATCCAACAATGAATGACATTTTTCGATTTCTATAAGCTTAACAAATAAAATTTGCTATCTCGAAACCAGGCCTAAAGAGTTGCGACATTCACACAGAACTTGAAAATACAAAAGGTTCTAAATTTCATTGTTATTTCATCTGATGCTTCTCTCTTGACACAGACTAAACATATCTGCATAAAATTTTCACTATTATAAAATACATGCAGTTTCAGACTGTTTTAGTGGTTCAACAGGCTCAAAATGCAAGTAGCTTGGACAAGTCTAGAGATACTTGTATTTCTCTTCTTCAAGTGAAAAAAAAATGCATTAAACATCCTGCATGTTTTTTTTATATACACAAATCAAAATGTTTACCATAACACTCATTAAAAAAAAAACCAATCAAGAATTAAAATTAAAAGGAAAAAAAAAATCATATTGCTCTATACTTACTCTTCCTGCACGTTTAGATGTGTACTGCTAAGACCTTTCTTTAGCGCTGCTTTGATTTGTTCTGACTCTAGCAAAATATAAATAATAGGACACCAATTAAAACTAAACACATTGAAAATAATTTGAAAACAAATATAGAAACAATAACAAAACAAATCCAAAACAACTAATTGTTGAAGAAAACGCCTCTTGAATCCTCTCTTCAAAATTTTTTAAAAAACTGCAGTTTGTTTAGCTCTTCTGGAGACTACCAAAATATCTTGACAAATAAAAAGCACTGCTTTTTGGCAAAATACAAAACATAATGAAATTTCATGGAAGACTGGAAAGCTCAAACAGAGAACATGAGCAAAACACAAATGTAAGTCAATTTTGATCCAGTTAAAGGTGAAATCAAACTCGCTTAAGAAAAAAAAAAAAACAGAAAGGTTAACTATGCATACCATATTCTGATATTGCTCGTCTGCTTGGCTCTTTACTTCCTTTCCTTTCCGAGGCTCTTTCTCTGTACTCTTCCTCATCTCGTTCTTTTTTGTTTTCCTTGTCATCGTCGTCCCCATCTGAACTCTGGTTGTCATTGTCACCTGGTTCATCCCACAAGCACCATGCACTCACACCACTGAGATTTGAGCCCTCTTGTTCAATACCCTGATCAACCCGCTCCTGAAAAGTGAGACATACAAAACACTCATTTGAATACAAAGACAAAAACAATAAACCAGGCAGCACTACAAAAAACAAACAAAAATAATTAAATATGCCCAAGAGATGCACCCCCAGCAGAGTATGATAAACGAAACACTCATAAAATCCATGAAGTTAGGCTTATAACATGAAAGATTCAAAAGAAAGGATCAATATTCTGCTGTAAAACAATTCTTTTAATGCCTTGTTTTGAAGTTTAAAAACCAAAAAAAAGTCAGTGTCTTAGATCGATTTTTAAAACTTGCTATTTTGACTTATTTAAAAAAAAACAAACAAAAAAAAAAACCTTTACAAGTTTAAGAACCAGACATTTAAAGATGGACTGAACTCCCTTTTTTCTTTCTAATCTCATATATATATAAAATCTTAGTTGCAACACAATTGAGGAAAGAATCATTTGCCTTGGAAAAAAGAAAAATTATTTGCAAAACCCCCCCCCCCCAATCTTTAAGTGCCCTGCCTGGAGGATATTAGCCATCACGTTCCTCCGCTCAAACCTGTACTCAGTTGACCTTATAAAGTTGTCTTTGCTGTGACTTAAGACTTCCAATAATAGTTATTCTCATTCCACCTTTAGGGCATTTGCCTTCAATCTTTCCAGTATTTGCTATGTATTTTAACCCTTTGAGCCGGTATATATCTCATAAAAAATTAGTAGCCTTTGTCTTATGGTTTTCATTATCACCATCATTCTTTTGATAAATCGCAGATCTACTGCTCCCAGTTTACTCCCTGTCTCCACACCAAATTTTAATTCAGACATTGCTGCAAGCTTAAAGTTAAAAACATTTATTCTCATTTTGAAAAACTGAAAAGAAAAAAAAAAACAGAAAAAGGCAAATTAAAAATTTACTTCTTATCATTATAATATATCTAAATTATTTTCTTGAAAAGTTTATCAATTCCTGATTTGGGTGGTCCATTAAAAGTTGCAAGAAAACAAATGTTTTCATGACCAACAAAAAAGGATTACGATGACCAACAAAACTGGTATAAAGAAGCAATTAGTGCTGTATGTAGTTTGCTTTTTTAAAAAGCACAAACCTTTAACTGAGGATCCAATTCAAAAATGGTTTCCCCACGCCTCATGTCTGTGACTAACCAAGGACCTCCCGCACTGAAATTTTTGTACAGAAAAAGAGAATGAAATTATAAAAACTGAATTTACAGCACATATTTAAGCATAAAATTTGAAAAATTTCTAAAAAAATAAACCTAAATTTTGTTCCTTTATCTATTTACTATCAATAAGCAGAGGCTCAACCAAAAAGGTGCTTGCCTAAATAATGAGAAACCACTGTATGATTCTCCAGTTTAGCACAACAAATTTGATTAGCTATCTTATTGTCAACCCAACACCACTGGGGTAGCTAGGTCTCATGACTCAATGAAAACAAAGTGTAGAAAGGAAAGTCAAATAACTATATATGGCATGAAAAATACAAACCCTTGTCCTGCTTATTCTATGCTCTTATAAATCTGGGACATTTTATTTTAAATGACCAACATTAAAGTGTTTCAATAGATTTGACCACTAGATAGCTTGTTCGTTTTTATACTTTGGTCCCTTCCCAAGAAATTCAAATAAATGAAATAAATGTTTCAGGTACTGCCAAAATGTATCCAACACAAAAATAAAATTGCACTTGTGTAGTAGTCTCATAAAATAAGTCACATTGTGGGTCAAAATATTTAAGAAAAAATTCCTGATGCTTTATGCGCAAAGTCTAAAGCATGTCTATAGAAAGTTCTCCACATAGAGAGGTGATTAGTGTTTACCCCTCTCATTTAAAGTCATTCATGCAAAACTGCAACTCAACTCATTTTGTAAGACTTCTGCACTATAGTATATGCAGTAATACATCTTTTTGATACACACATGAAAAAAAAATGAGGGCTGATCCAGTACTGTTGCCATTTTGAAATAAAAAATTAAATATTTATATTATTTTAATCCATTTCCTTTTTCTTTGCTTTTCTTTATTTACGATAAAATGCTTACACATAATATGAGATGGGAATAAGGCTTTTAAAAATTAGCAGATGTGACAATCAGGACCCTTCCCCTAGTTCCTCTTCACTGAGATCTACTTCTCTTTTTAATCATAGACACCTGGGTTGCATTTCAAAATACAAGCTATTGGGAACATATAGAGTAGTCAATGCCATTTTGACATTCACAAAAGTTATAGGTACCAATTGTGAATTTTGTCTTATTTTCATGAGCGCAATTGAAATGCAGTTCAGTGTGATTAAACTTACAACTGTTTAAACAAAAACTATTTTTTGCCCAAAATATTTTTTTGTGCTTTAAAATTACCCTGACTAAATAAAAATGATTTCTAGAGTCTGCAGAATTTCAGTTTGCAAGCATTTTACTAAACATATCTTTTTTAGATTAAAATAAGGGAAATTGATACTCCAAAAGTCATACTCTCTCCCCCTGTCTCAAAATTAAGTTTTGTAGGCAAGAAAACATTGCCAACAGAAATGGCAAACAAATTTAAAATTAAAAAAAAAATCAATACAGGAAAAAGGAAAATGACAAAATACAAACGAAACTCACGATGGTTTTGATCTGAGCAATTCTATGATGCCTCGGCCATTCCAGTGTTGAGCTGCTTTAAGTTCTTCTCCACAAACCCCAACAATCTGACAAGGAAATAACAGTGATAAAGTATAAAAAAGGAACTGAATCATTTCAAAATTTTTAGACTATTGCTATTTTTTATTAGAAAAGTTGATACAGCTAGTTCTTGGACTGTTACGCCCCTTTTTTTTTTATAGACCAAAATCCTCTCCAATTTATTTCTGAAAAAGTCTTTGTTAGTAATATGACCAATTATAAACAATATTAAAGAATATTTTACTTAGTTCTTCATCATCCCCCATTCTAAAAGGAAAATAGAAATACCTGAATAAAGTTGACCATTCCAAGCACAGAGGAAGTGGGCTGGAGCTGAGAATCCTCTGTCATTAACATGTGCTGTATTCGAGATTCACTTCCATCCAAGGGAGTGTGCCATGACACATGGTCACCACTACAAAGGACATTTTCTGCAAGAAAAAAGTGGTTAAAGAATTCATCATAACTGGCCCTGTTTCTTACAATGACTGGCAATACATATATATGATTTATAAATCCATATTCAAACTTGAAAATGTAACAATCCACTTGAAATAAGTTGCTTGTTGGAAATCTTGCAACAAAGAGATAAAGCCAAACAATTCAATATCATAAGATTTAGCAAAAACCTTTCTTTTTTGTTTGAAGTGTATTACAAATGGTTCAACTTTCGCTTCCAATAAAAAATCTTCCATATATTTCCAACTATTCTCATCCATTTGCTATATTTCTCTGCTAGGCAATTGCAAATAAAAAAGTGGGTCATGAAAGAACACCATGATGCTTTTGGGTGAAAATTTTAAAGCCATTTTATAAATATCATTTATTCAGGAAAAGGGTGGTCACTAACTTTGAGCAATACTATTTGAAGCATCAATCTTCAGGGAGAGAAAACAGATTTTTGATTCTTCCCCCAACATTTAGAAAACTGAAATATTGTATATCAATACCACACTTTTTGTGAATGTTGAAACAGTGCTGATTGGTCTTTGCAGTTTTATTCACTTGCCATTTGGAATGAATCCAAAGGAACCTTTTCTACTTTTCAAAAATTCTATTTCTAAGAATAAGTCAGTGAAGTTTCAATGATTTGAACTTGAACTAATGTCGAAATATATTTTACTAATTGCATGAAATGACCACTGAATTAGAAAACATGGGTTAAAAAACATTCCAAATACTACACCACTTTTTTTTAAACTATTGCAAATTCTTTGTAAAAGTATAAACAGCTTATCTCTAATAGTAAAATTGGTTGCTTCCACCACCAGTCTTGCAATTAACAAAACATTTTGCAAAAACATTTACACTAAAATATGAAAGCAAACCTTCAATATTACCTGACTGAAAGACATATCGAGCAAGAGCTTGCATTAAAGCTGCTGGCCATGTGGGTGGATTAGCCTCTCCTGGCTCACGCTTTAATCTGAATGTTAGCTCAAAGCCAAAACCACTGGGTCCATCAGCCATACCTAATCTGAAATAAAGACATTGATAGCAAATGAAATTCTAAACTTGATTTGAGAAAAAAAAAAAAAAAAAAGAGAAAGCCCACACAAACACACACATTATTGGATTTCTCCTTTCTCTAAAATCAGATTTGTGAGAACAAAAATATACTCACAATGTAAATCTATAATGAAACAGTTATAATTTGTTAAAAATTTAAAATGTGTGTGATTAAATGAAATTGTGATCTCATGCTTGGCAGGAAATAGACATAGGGGTAGGGAGGCAGAGAGAGAGAGAGAGAGAGAGAGAGAGAGAGAGAGGAG
>BLXT01008590.1:360289-370690 GCA_019648995.1 Plakobranchus ocellatus | reverse complement strand
GGGGGGGGGGGGGGGAGGGAGTAAGATGAAAGAAAAGAGACCTTTTTCACATTAAACCCTGTTTTTAAAATTTTATACTATAGCAAATGTTTATTTTCCTGATCTCTAAATTCAGCCCAATTATTAAAATTCATATTGCATCCAACTCAGATATTCCATTCATGTTATACTTCTTACCTATCATCTTTTTTTTTGTTTTGCTGTTGAATAGGCTGTCAACCCATGAGTTTTATGAAAAATTTAACTTTAAAATAGGAATCATTAAATATAACTTTTTTTTTATTATCCTTTCTTTGCTTATTTTTACTTAATGTTATGTTTTGCCCCACATATGTAGGATGCTTAATCACACAGTTGAAAAGATTAACAGATCTGTAACGATTTTCCAAATTCATGACTACTGTTGTTACCAGGGAAGACTGCCTTACCATTCTAAGTGAGTGCCTGGACACTAGCAGAATATCCCCTGGGACATCAGTGCCTGCCCTTTGCAATGACCTCCCATCAAAGAACACTCCAGGAGCTTGTGTAGCCCTCGACACTTACCTCAGTAAATAGAAATTTTGTCCTGCCATGATTTTTTCCTTTTTTTTTTGTGGTGTTTCTCTTAGCATAGACAAAATGTGTTTGAGTTGTATAATTCTATTGGCAGCATGAAAACTTTCACTTCGACGGTTTGGGGATTTTTTATTTGCATGGCTTTTTACATAGGCTTTAGGTGGAGATAAAAATATAAATACCTAGCAGTTTTCATTGTTCCTATGAAGGAAGGGTTATTTTATGTCAGCTATGCAAAACGAGTATATGGACAAAGTGCATCACTCACAATAAATTTCATTGCAACAAGACATTTTTTTAGCTCTTTTGCAACTTTTTTGAAATCTTACTAATTTTGGAAATATAATAAAATCCACGTCCTGTTTCATACAAAATTATGTTCCTAGACTGACTCTTTACTAAAGCATAGCTCTCTTATATATTAAATTTCATTCTGATATAGGTGAGAGTCCATATGCAAGTCACAAACAAGAGGTCACTCATCCATGCCGACCAAATCCCTGTTCCACTAATGAAGTTTGTAGGGTGAAGAGGCGAAAATGTAAACATCCAGAGTCTTGTGTGCGTTACACATGCCAGAGAGGTAATCACATTTCCATAAATGTTACACTGCCTATATGATTATGCATGCATTTCTTGTAAGTAATATGGCATTTTATTCCTTTTCTCTCAAATTTCAAGAAAGTTTAAGCGAGGATTAGTCTCTGCTATCCAATCAAATTTTCTTATAAACAAAAGTAAATTAAGTAAAATCTTTTGAAAGGAATTTTTAAAAGTAAATTTCAAATGCAAATTTGAATTGAAAGACAAAAAAAATCATAATCTTTAGGTCTTTAGGTTTAAATGAATTATTTAGAGGGAAAAAATTAAACAAAATATTATAAGAAAGTCCAAACTCAGGTCTTATGATCATTTTTCCTCACATTTTCTGTAATCAATTTAGAAGGAAGCAATAGTATGTACAGCAGGGAAGGAAAATGTTCTTATTTTCAGTTTCAGAGGCATTAATCGCTAAGACTGCACAATATTGTTGATATCTCTACATCTCATAAAGGTGAGGCTGTCATCGGTCTCAATGTAGTATTCTGTGAGATTGTATTTAGACAATTAGCAAGGCTCTTTCTTGTATCCAATGTATAGTTTAGTGTAGAGCAAGGATAGGGTGTGAAATGAACTTCCCTCTGGCCCTGGTTTACTGTCTTCTAAGTTCTCCAATGCTTGTCTACTCTTTTTATCATCGCTCATTTTTTCTGATACATAATTAATTTAGAGTCACGCTATTACTGTTGCCATTTGTGTCTTTCTCAGCTTGTCCTCTGGGCCAAATGTCTAAAGTGTGGGTTCCTAAGGGTACAAGGGTCAGACTTCCTGACCCCACAGAAAAGTCGCTGAACATGGAGGAATGTCATGTAGCCTGCCACTGTAGCAGCCGCGGCCAGATTGAAAACTGTAAACGCCTTCCTTGTGTCTCAAGAAAGGAGTGTGATATTGGTAGAGGCCACATTAAAGGTGAGTTGACTAAAGGTTAAAAAATGCTGGTCTCTTTCTCTTCCTCAGAGTACAATTATTTTTCTCATATTGAGTTAAGTGTGAAAACAATGAAAATGTATTTTATGGAAAAAATGACATAAATATATGTATTTTTATTACTGTTCTTGAAATGTGAAGAAAAAAGCCATGTATCGCTTGATGATGAACTGTTTCATTCATTTTTAATTGATGAATTCTTTTCAATTCAACTGGCCCACACAATGTACAATGGTGACATGGAAAGAAATGATGCAGCTTCACAGATTTGTTGTTATCATATCACTTCCTATGCATTATGAATCCTGTTTCTGTAAAGAGAATATGGATCTGAACTGATGTATTATATCTTTTTGAATGCAATTGATCTGTTAACTTTGAAAATTTTCAATAGTGGACTATTTTAAGGCTGAGTATTTGATTGAAATAATGTATTTAGTTATAAAGTTTTCTCTTCAATCTTTTCAAGATTTTGTACCCAAATATTTATATTGAATTTTATCTTTCTAACTTCAACTAGATCATAAATTTAATTACACCAGTTTTCCTCTAACTTTGCCAGTGATGTTTGGCTGTACATGAGTATTTGTTAAATCTTCCCTCAAACAGAGCATGGTGAGCAAATGTGGATGGGAAGTGAACAGTGTGTGTGTATTTCTGGAAACATTATCTGTCCGAGAGACAGTTGCAAACCCAGTAACTCTTACCCACCATATGCAGGTAATCTTTTTCATTTCCATGACGATATACATTAATTCACAATACAAGACTAATACATTGAGCAAGTTTTAATTAATTCTGTCCTTCCATTTCAATTAGCTTTTCATGTCTGCAGCAAGACAATTTATCTGTTTTCTTTCTCTGTATTTTTGCAGTGGCCAACATTTTGATTCAAACCATTCTCTCAAATAAACAGATTAAAGTCTTTGTGTATAAAAAGTAAAAGATTTGTGTAATAAACATTTGCAATTACCCATTTATTACCTAAATGATTATAGTTCATGCCTTCATAATTATTACTAAACCATGAGCAAATTCTGAACCTAATGTTTTTCACAACAAAAAATATTGTGATTCTCTTCATAACAAACTTAATTTTTTCTTATTTCATCATCAGGTTTGAGCGGCAAATGTCCGAGCAACTATGAGCCTGTCTGTGGCTCCAATGGGAAAACATACCCTAACTCTTGTGTAGCAAAATGTGATGGTGTGAAACGTATTGTGGCATATATGGCATGTAGTGAGATGGATGTTTGTTCAGGCAAACCTTGCTCTCTCAACCATCGGTGTGTGCCTCGACCTCAAGTATGTCTTGATAGAATGAATAGTGATGACTGCCCACAGTATGAGTGTGGTAAGTTCTTGCAATCAGTCATTCCTTTATGAAAAAGCCACAATGGGTTTTTTTTTTCTTGATTTGTTTTATTAATCTGCCACAAGGAATGACCAGTAGTATTATTGATAAGTGCTTGGCTATCAATGTAGAAGTGACCTGTTTTATCACCAGTCTGAGCCCACAGGTTTTAATCTGCTTTCATGTGTCCATCCAGCACCAATTGGAAAGCTATTTCTTTAAAGATTGGCAAAAGTAAATGCAGCAAAGAAAACATAGGCAAACTATCTCAAAGTACCATAAGCCAAGAAAAAAACCTGACTATATTGTTGGTTTCTGTACGCCCATCTAGAGTGTGAAATTTACTTCTTTTTTGTGTCTTTACTTTTGTGCCTTTCTAGATGCAAAAAAAATATTTGCTTATAGTTATACTGAAGCTATGTGTAATGCCAACAGCTAGATCTATAGCGAAACATCGCACTGATGTACACTTTTGTAATTTAGTTACACTTCAGTTACATACTTAATTCATTGGTTGGCCACTTAGGCAAAATATTTTCTTTGTTTTTTCTGTTAAGGAACTGGAAGAAACCATAGGGCCCGTCAGATTTATGTTTACATTTAAAAAAAAGGTTTCACTTAATTGACAAGATTCCTAAAAAATAAAATTTTTTTAAATGAGTTCCTTCAATACAATTCTCTGCTCAAATAGGCTTGAGAAATTTATTGTTGTCCATACCCTTTTTTTTTTTTACCTATTTTCTTGCATTATTCTGACTTCTGCCTCTTTTGTCCTGTATACTCTCAGTGTTCAAGACTCTTTGATTATTCCATTCTTCCAGAAATTGCATTTGTCTTATCCTTCTTGTGTTGAATACTCATTTGCCAACATTGACCTTGTTGTTTTCTTTTCTTTCTGGGAAATCCTCAACTTTATTTAAAAAAAACAACTCATCTTCTTCTGTCACTAGTTTTTTGTCAATAGTTTTTAATTACTGACAAACACTCACAGCTGCAGATATCATTGTGAAACACTGATTGTGTTTGTTATTGATCTTTCTGCCTTTTTGCCTTTTGTAGTTGGTCTCATCATAAAAACTAACTTAGGTCTCACACTTGGTAATTTCATCTTTGAATGTATTTTATGAACCTGTTTTATCATTGCATGAAACAAATAAAACATATTATCCATATCTAAAGATGTTCTGCTTCTTAATTCCTCCTCTATCTGCCGCATCTATCTTGCAACGAGTCTCTCATAATTGCATACACCACAACTTTTAGGTATTATATTTTATCAATTATATAATTATTTCATAGAATGTCTTGCCCTTTTTTTTTTGTTTTTGATACAGTAAGTGACATTGGCAGCTGCATAGCTCACCACCATGACCCCGCATGCAGTAGCTCAGGCGAGGAATTCACAAACATGTGTATGCTCTTCAGCCACATGAGAACTCTAGGGTATCGCGGACACTGCCAGGTAATAAATATACCTAGATATTTTGGTATGCATAATCCTCCAGACAGGAAAATTTGATTAAAAAAAAACGCTCTAAGTGCAAGAATGAATTTCCAAGAATTAGCCACCTAAAAAAGAAAGTTAGCAAGTCAAATAAAACTAGGAGATAGTTTTAAATAATCAAACAGTAGTTTTTTGAATATCAAAAAAGGCTAAAAAAGGCTAGAGACAACCTTAGTGGGACTTTACTCAGAAAATAAGGATACTTCTTCAGTAAATGGTAAGAGTAAATCTGTAGGATATTAACATTGAAACCTGATAAAGCGAAGAAAAGTTAAATGACTGACTATGATATAAAGTCCTGTATTTATTAATGTCTACAGTTATTAACAGATGTGTGAGGATATTCCTTAATTTATGTCATGTTTATATGGGTTGAGACTTGCTAAAGAGCTTGAGGTATTAAAAATAATTCCAAGAAAAGAAAATGAAAAATAATTGAATTAAGAGTTAAGAACTCTGAAAGGTAAAGGGCACCTCTAGTTTAAAATGTTTGTGCTGAGTTTACACTTATTATTTGGGGTTTTTTTTTTCTCTCTCTCTCTTTCTTTTCTTTTCTTTTCTTTTTTTGTTTGTTTTTAAGTGTCCTTTGAAAAACTTCAGTTGTAATTTGCACACACATTACACACATATCTCAGGTCAAGTAAGTGCAATTAAAAAAAAACTGACATTGGAAAAAAGTGACTGAAAAACACCTTTCAAATATATAAGGCAAGGAATTGTAGTAAAGGGAGGAGGAGAAAAAAAAACTAAAACATAAAAAAAAACAATGGAAAATGGGCGAGAAGCGCTGACTTACCTCGAAGGGCAGTTGGCTATGAAGTGAGAGGTCTGAGGTTAGAATCCTAGTCCAGGTCCAGTCAACTTTTCATTGCTCCTCATTGTACACACAGCACTAAATGGGTAGCTAGATCTTTTAAGACCTGGCGAAAGTAAAGGCCGCAAGGACAGCAGTAGCAAACTACCCCATAATGCCGTATGCCAAGATTAATCAGGTCCCTGCTCCTTGGATCAAGTGTGGGACCCATTTTACTTTTGTAAAAGAAAAGTAGTTGGGATATTGATGACACAGTTGATAGTAAATTCACCCTGAGGTCTGTATGCTTCCTTCTGTGGCAGGTTCAAACCCCCCACTGACACCCTGGCCTGATAGAGGGCCTGAAAGCCAGAGATCAAAGAAAAAAAGACAGGATTTTCATGGGGATCAGCTTTTGAGATTAATAGGATGGCCAAAAGCAGAGTGAGACTGCCTAGGCAGACAAAAGACAACAGGGACAGGGATGCATACCTTGTAACAGACAGATGGTGGCTGAGAACGCTGATGAATTTTGTTCTCTGCTACAGAGTGGATGCTCCACTACGGGCGTGGTGTGTGGCCATGACGGTGAGACCTACAGTAGTGAGTGTGCAGCCAAAGCAGCCAGAGTCACAGTGGATTACTTTGGGAAGTGTCTGGCCTTCGGAAATCTTACAGGTCAGATGCAAATCTTTTACCAGCTTCGATCTTTTACTGGTGTTTTATTATTTTTTTTTAGATGATAATAATCAATTGCACTGATTTAAACAAATCCAACTTTGTATCAGTGTGCACAATTTAGTTGTCTAGACAACAAAAAACAAATCATACTGTTTTTTTAAACACATTTCTATGCACTCTTGGGCACACATATATAATATTTTATATATATATGGACATAGATGTACATTTTTGTTTTTGGTTTGCACTGTGCACTGTGCAAATCAGCGATTAAAATCGAATGTCAGTATAAGAGAACTACATAGTAAAGACTGAGCTTTAAAAAAATAAAAGCAACAAGTAAATTGTATGGCAAAATATGTCAGTTCTTAGCTGAGCATATGCTTGTCAAACTTTGAAATGGTCAATCAAAGGAAATTGATTATAACATTTTTTAACTATGCTAATGTTTGGATAAATTAAGAATCAGTGCCTTACAAGGAGGTGCAATGAATCTTAGGCAAGAAAAGAAACCAGTACCTCAATACTGCTCACTAAAGCAGTTCCCTAATATGTGCGTTATTTCTATAGAATCAAATTTTAGCTGGGCTGTAAGAATTATCTCAGAGAGTTTAACTAATCTTTCTTTTCCTATCGCTTCTTTGTAAAATTAAAGTTCACTACTTAAATTGTAAAATGTGGAAAGTCCTGGGTTGGCTGTTCAATTGTAAAGGCACTAAATTTATCTTTGTTATATTTTTTTTTTATACCAATAAGCTATTGCTTGGTTTCTTATACAGGTGACAGTATGTCCAGTAGCACATCATGTTCATTGGTGAGGTGCCCGTCTCCACATCCAGCAAACTGTGTAGGGATCATTCCGCCAGGCGGATGTTGTCCTGTTTGTGGTAAGTTTGAGTGAGCTTGTGGCTCAAAGGCATTAGCATTCATTGAAATCCAGATAAACTGGTTTAATTTTTTTATTCAGGCAAGTGTTTAAGAAGGATGCAATCATAGGCACGCATAAAGCTGTCTGTGGTTTCCACACCATATGAATATATCAAGTCAATAAATTATATTGTTCTTTAACAAAATTGAAAAAGGATGAAAAGGTCGAATAATCTTATTGTAAAAAAAATTTTCAACAATAATGTAAAAAAACACAAATTATACCTGTTTCTGCATAAAAACCTTTATAATTAGTATGAATATTTTTATTCGCAGCGACCCAGTTGAAGATGTTGTGGGATTCTCAACAAATGAAAGCTGTAGCACGACAGACTCGCTACAAAACCATCTCTGTCAGTGATGTATTAGCAGCTTTGTCTGGCCACGTTTCAGTGCCTGAATGTGATGTGTTTGGCTATGTTAGTGTGAGTGGAGAGTTAGTGGTCATTGTTGCATCAGTGGTGCCTCGACCATCAGCTTTACAGGTGGGTTTTTTTATTTTTACACTTTCCTACATGCAAACACATAAATATATGTAGATTATACTTTGGGAGAGAGTTTTTCAGGAGTTTTTCTTTTATGAACAGAGGAAAAGATATTCATTGTTGAGAAAAAAATTAGAAAAAACTTTTTGGAGAGAAAAATCACATTCTTAAAACTTTTGCCTGTGAGTTAGGCCAAATTTTACCATTTTTCTAATTTTGTGATTTTTTTCATCATATTTTCAGACCTGCATATGCTTGCCTTATTGAGTATAATGCTTAAAGGTGAATATCTCTGTAGAGTATAATGCTTAAAGGTGATTATCTCTGTAAAAACCTCCATCCTTTAGGTCTTTTAATACCTTTCTAATATATTTTTTGCATCTGTATCTGAAAATCAGGTGGAGGTGTGTCAGGTTGAAGCTGAAAGACTCCATAACCTTGTAAAGTATGGTAGTCCAAACCTGTCATCATACCTGATGCTGTCTCCACTGGTCCTGTCCTCAAAAGAACGCTCCAGGGTAACAATTCTGATCCCCAGCAACCCTAGCTTTATCTCAGACTCATATAGCAACCACAACAGTAGGGTTCGCAATGTCGGCACAACGGGACTTGCTGCACCAGGAATTTTGCTTAGTCTTATGATGGCTACGCTGGTGATAAACAAATTATGTACAGTTTTGTCTTTGTTGTGACAGTAACTGTACATTGTGTTTTGTGTGTATGGAGTTTGAAATTGCTGCTTGATTGAATGCTGGGTTATGAGAAAAGTAATGCTAGATGAAAGAAAATCTCTATTTGCTGATACAGATAGATTGTAGGCTATAGAGTACCAGCAAAAAAAAAAAAGCATCAATTTCTGAAACTGCCTCTCTTACTTATGCTCCTAGTTAATAAATCTTTTTTAGCCTAATGAGGACAGAATTTCCTGTCTCACTAAACAATTAATGCCAAAAGTTCTTTCAACATTTGATAAATTAATTAGTGATCAGCTTAAAACTATTGAATTTGCATAATGAAGAAAAAGACTAGCATAAATTGGTTTTGCAACAAGTTCATCGTTGATTAGAATAATCAAAGGCCAAATAAGTGCAAAAGCATTTTTTAGCTGCAGTTGCTTAAAACTAATGAGTATAGAAAAAAGAATTCATGCTTAAAGAAGCTATTTCTGTGGAGTAAGAATAAAAATAGTACGAATAAGGAAAGCCAAAGCTTGACTAAGATATGACCGCATCGCATCATTTATTGGGAATTTAATTATTGAACAATTGAAAGCAGGCTGATGAATGGTATCAATACTGCTTGATTGCTATTTTTGTAACAAATGAACCCAAGCAGAAAACTGTTTGGGAAAAGAAAAAGATACTTCGTTCCTAATTTTAGATAGGATCTTTAAACAATATTCAATTTAGTTTGACTGACTTCGTCCCATGCAGACTGAAACAAACAAATCCTATGTTAAAATTATCTTGCTCCACTCGAGAATAGCAGAGGAAAAGCTTAACTTTGCACCTGTGTAGGCCTATATAGTTTTCAGGGTTGTAAAATACTGATTGCTGATTCTATTGTATGCCTTCGTTTATTATCTTTGGTTGTGAAACAGATCAAATGACATTTGCAAAATAATATACAGAGGAGTCAATAGAATTTAAATTGTCTGGGACAAACAAAAAAATGTTTTTTGATTGCTAAGTTTCTTTGTCAGGATAAATTCACTTTGTTTACAGGATAAAAAAAAGATGACAAAAATAAATTGGAAAACTATAAAGTAATTTAAATGACAGATATTAATACTTAATAAATTGACTGCATTCTCCTGATGTATAAAGGTTGTTATTTTGACAGGAATATTTTTATTAGTGGTTTGGTTTTTTTGGAGGGGGGAGGGGGATGTCTATTTATGAAGTAGTAGTCTTGGAAAGCAATTTTTGTTTTCAATGGAATCAATGTGAAATCATGTGTCAATAGACTTTCCAAGAGGTCTGTTGAAAGTGGTCATATTTAGCTTCTCCCCCATGAATTATGATTAGTCTTGAGAAAAAAAAAATAAGTTTGTCTTCTTAATGACTGATACCTGAATATGAGTTCATAGCAGGTTTTTTTTTTTTGTTTTTTTTTTTTTACATTGCCTGATGTTAAGTTGGTATCGACAAATCTGCTGGTTAAAGTTGCCAAGCAGTTTATACAAAAATGTTTTCTAGTACTTAAAAAAATTATTTTTGCCGTTGCCAAACCATTTTGGTTTTGCTGCAATTGCATTTCGAACGTTTTAAATGTTGAAATATTATTTATTTTTGCATAATGATGCTATTTTTAAAGCAATGACATTTTTTGCTTGTTCTTCAATTTTGTTGTTGGATATTTTTTTTCGTGATTTATGACTTCAATAGCATCACATTTAATACACACGGTAAATGAGCTTTAATTTACATATTGTATAAATTCTTGTCCCCATGGGAAAAACACTTTTTTCTCGCCATAATTATGATTTTGTATGTTCTTTTGCAATGTGATAAAAATTTATGCTCACCAGATCATGCACCATTTTTATTATACTTTCCTGTTGTATTTTTTT
>BLXT01008590.1:272557-289783 GCA_019648995.1 Plakobranchus ocellatus | reverse complement strand
TACAACAGCTTCTTCTTGGAAATAAAACAGGCACAATTCGTCTTTTTGATGTCAAGGAAAGTAAGACGTTCAGAGAGGTTTCAGTGAACCCAGACAATGACACCAAGTTAGTAAAATTTTTGTATTGTGAATATCAGTAGAGGTAAAAAAAAGTATACAAATACCGAACTCCCAGAAACATATATATAAGTTTAAGGATCCTGAAGATGCAATGATGGGTGAATGAAATGAAATAAATATAGTAAAAGAATACAACCACCAACTCAAACTTATAAGGAATTTTTTATTTGATAAAACTTTAAGGACTGAAAGTTGTTGCATATACTGTGTTGTTTAATTTGTTCTTATAAGTTTGAGTTGGTGGTTGTATTCTTTTATTATATTGTGAATATGAAAACATTTTCTCTTTCAGTCACTGCCCTAATATTTCACTAGTTTCTGATTCCATGACAACTTTTTTCCCTTTTTCTACAAATAATTTTTCCATTGATAAAACAACGTTTTGGGGAATTTTAGTTGTTTTTTTTTTCCCCCATGTACGTTTTCACTCCACCAAGAAAAAAAAATGAGTCTGTAAATTGAATTCATCAAAAACATTTCTGTTGGCTCCACATGTGTCATGTCACATGTTCTAAATGGTTTGCAACAAAAGGAAACATATTTTTAACATGGAAGATTCCATGCAAAGGTATGAAAGGGTTTTGGGATGAACAGTTAGGAATATTACAACAGCTGCTTTTATATTACAACAATTCTTCATGCGCATTTGAACATTTTTTGGGGGTTACATAACACAAATCATTTTTAGTATTTAATCTTATCCTCATTACAGATACTTATTAGAAAGAAGCATATTTAAATTCATGCTTCTGCTATAAAAGAAATTGATCTCAACATTTTTCTTATAAGCCCTTGGTAAATTAATAATAAATAAATAGATGTAAAAAAGCAAGACTTGTAATATCCATAGGTGAATTCTTTAAAAAGTAGAACCGGCATTCATGAGCTATTTTGAGATTTTGTGTTTGTAATTTGTTTTCTGTAAATATAACGAATGTTTTTATCCTTTTCTCACCAGCTGCCTAAGAGTAACAGACTTGACTTCAAGTCCTTCTGGCTCTCAGTTTGTGTCTGCTACAGCTGACGTCTGCCCATTTTCATCTGATGTTGCCACTGTGTCAGGGAGGCTATTGCAGTGGGATTTGCGCACTCTCAAACTTGAGGTACCAAATATCGCCCACTGTAATGTGATTTTCTGTGTTACTGTGAGAGGCATTTATATTTTTTAAATATAAATACTTTTATGATAGTCAAGCACAATTAGAAATGATTTCTCTCAGAAGAGAAGCTTTTTGCAATCATTTCTGTTTGAGGGAGGTTGGTTGGTTGCTTTTTTACCCACTGTTATTTTCATAGTTTGGTATAAATGGAAAAAGACATGAACTAAAACATAAATATAACTTTGTCTTACTTAGACATTCACTCTGCTTTAACCAGCACTGAAAATGTTGTATTAGTCCCTCGTGGATCTCCTCAGGGAGCAGAGATCAAACATAGATATCTCTTTCTTTATAATTTTTCTATAAATCTGGTCTTGGAATAGAGTCTTTTTTTTTCTAATCAGCGAGTTAAAACCATGGTTCTTTTATTTTATTCTCTTTCGATGCAGAGATCTCTTGTAGTAGAGTCTGAAGTGTGCTCAGCAGTGACATGTTCCGCCTACAGCCAGTCTGGTCACCTGCTGCTCACTGGTGGAGCAGATGGATTTGTGCGAATATATGGTCTGTGTTCACTCTTTTTCCACTGTATCATTTGAACTTGCCTTTGTATAGTTTTCATCTATTCACTAAATTTCTTGGTTTGGAGGCATACATGTTTCATGTTTGTTCCTTTTCTATCGTTGGGATGGGAGAAAAGTATTTTCATATCTATTTCCTAATCAAGATGTCAAGTCAGCCCCATATTGTATACAAAAACTGCATACATATATTTATATTTGTATGTGATTCACAGGTGTTTATACGCTTAACAAATGTATCATAGCTTAGCCATTGTTAGAGATTTCCTTGAAATGGCCCCAAGATAAACAATTTTTCTTTAAAAATATGCAAAGAATAGATTTCACATTGATAGAGACTAACAAAAGAGAGCATCATTGTGTCAGGCTGCTCCTACATTAATGTTTTGAACTTTCAAAATGTTTTGAAGAAAAGGAAAGCAAATTATTTTGCTGTTATTCGTATGCATTTTTTTTATACATCTCAGCAGAGATTTTATAATATACAAAAAGAGCTGTATGAATTTTTTATCGTTGAAAAGTTGAAAAAGATCATTACTTAAGAATAGCAGACCTTTCTATATCCATTTTTTGTACGTGTGCTATTCACTGTAGGCATACATTTTACATCCAAGAATTTTTGTTTTTATCATTTCTTGATTACTTTTAATGTTTTCTTCTCACTGACATCTGTTAAGATTCTAAGAGCATCAGAAACTGTTACAGTCATGTTCATTCGTTAAGATGATGGTTAATATTTAAAATTTCCCCCTCAGATGCCACACAGCAGAGACCCATGATGAAATGGCAAGCCCATACTTCACCTGTTTCTACAGTTACGTTCAATGGTGATAAATCTGTCCTGTCTTTGGGGGCTCATGGAAAAGTAAGTCATAACTCTGCAGTCAGACACAGTCCACAATAGATTGGTTGATTCACCATTCTTTATGTAATATAATATTTTTGACTATCCTCGGTACAAATGGGTGATTGACCATTCTTTATCCAATAAAATATTTTTGAATATCCTCAGTATGAATTCCCATTATTGAAAAATAAAGTAATTGCACAGTTCGGGGAATTTGCTTCACTTTTTGGGCTGGTTGTTGCCACCCTTGTTTCTGAGGTAAACGCAGGAGCCTGGTTTCGCCGGTTTACTGCGTGGCTTTCCGGAGGAACTTATGCATAGTTTTTGCTGCCGTGGTCATATCAATCCGTTCATGCCGCCAGAGGATATCGTTCACGAGCTTGTTAGGCCACCCTCCAGGGTGGTCACAGAACATCTCCTGGCTCTCAAACAAAATATGCAGAACCGTTTGTTCCCATGCTCTGCAAAGATGTCATGCAGTCATGGAGGTCTGACAAAGATGGGTTCGTACATTTCGGACTATTGCTTTAGGTCTTACTGCTTGCATTTAAGATCTCAATGTGGGCTGAGATTGAGTAATTGACCCTCTTGAACTTGTCTTCCACAGGATGGTGGTTGACCAGGTGGCATCGTGTGATACATTTGTGCCGCCTGTCACAGACAGGTTTTCCAGACCTTCAAACCCTGTAACAAAAATTAGACTTAGGGCTTGCTATTGAACGCACGTCAACTCGAGAATTCTAGAAAGAACCAGTTTAGGGAAGTTAATTTATGCAAAGCGAACGAGAATTCAGTAGGTAAACGAACGTGACTTATGTTCTATTTTTAGCCTAAGGATTTCCCTTATGTCTTTTCAAAGACAGCTTTTTTGTTATTTTAGGATTATGATGTAATGTTCTAGATCTATATTTTCGAACATTCTATGCTTGCATTATGGGATAGATTTCCAGAAATTTGTAGAGTTTTCTTTTGGTAAAAGTATAAATACCGCAAGAAGATTGGTGAAAGTATTAGGTAGAGAGTTCATAGAGAACACGCAGAGTACGCAGAGAAATCACAGAGATTGCAGCGAGATCATTGTATAACGATTACGCAGATTCATAGAGCTAGATCTAGTTTTTTTTACCGACGGCCTATGTGAATATTGTTTGATTTAATTTCCTGCTGTTGAGTTAGATAAACTCATTTTTTGTACGTTTTCACACAATCTCCAGAGTTCCATTATTTCAGCTAGGTCTATATAGATCTAAAGAACTCAACGTCCTACATCAGAGGTATTATCTACCTTTTATTTCTGGTGTTCGTGACAACCCCTCGGACACCAGCCGTTATGGCAGGGGCTGGTGCAGTGTTTGAGTTCAGATTTAGCTCTCCTTTCATGCTTCAATATGGACAATCTCAGGTAGCCTTCTTCTACCTTCTATTGCGCTGTGTCATAGGTCTCCTGTACTCGCTGGCATTTGCATTATGCCGGGGCCAAGTACTCCATGTTGGGCCTTGGTGGTTGTTGATTTTCAGCCCTAGCACCATGGCACAACTGGACGTTAGAGTAGCCCCCAGTAGCATTACCCAGGCCGAACCACGAGGAGGTGGGAACATTCAGCCCATTTTTGCCTATTAGATCTGGCCATGTTTCAATGGGTAACCACTTGACTGCTCAGTTCAACTGAAGGAAAAATTACTGTCAGAAAAAAATAATATGACCTGGATTCATATTCTTTCATCATGAATGGTGTTCCTTTAATGCTAAAATGCATTTGTTTGGCTTTTCTTTACAGGAAATTTTTACACATTAAGACATTACGCCTTAGCCAGATAAGACGAATTTTTTGTTTTTTTTTTTCATTTTAAGGGGATGAATTCGTCCTCTTTGCAGTCAAGTGGCTAAGGCTAAATCTGAGGTTAAATAAACATGAAACTATTTTTAATCTAATTCCATTTTTATAAATCCATCAAATTTAGCAAAGAAACTTGAGCACTGAATAACAATGAGGATGTTTTAAGGTAAGCAATGATAGATTTTATTATTTTGTAAAAAAAATAAAGATTGGCTGCTGACTTACACAGCTGACAAGTGCACAAAAATGCTGGAACTTTTTCAAGATTCGAGCAGGTTTGTGATTCATTTGCATAATAGCCCATGCATCAACAAGCTGCTACTGTCTTTTAATTTTGATTTTTTTTTTGACGATTAAATAATTGCGTTGGAACTGAATTACCTCCATGTTCAATGGCTCAATTCCTTTCATCTGCAGTTGTGTGAGTGGAGTCTGGCAAAGCTGGGCCAGCCCTTAATGGCTGTGAATACCAACAGGCCAGAGATCCCTAAGACTTATAATGGCAGCCCAAGGACTCGGCTCTTTGCTTTAGACATGATGAATCAGTACCTGCTAACTGGCAATGGAAATCATGGTGTGGTTTACCAGGTAGGTTTGTATGAATGAGCGCAGGGAAAGACTTTCTATTAAGCACACAACTGGTATTCCACAATATTTGTTATGAAATGAAGGCACTTTTTTGTCAAATGTGGACAATTTTATAATTTGCCAAAAATAATTACTAATGCAAACAACGATTTCGTTGAAGAGTAAAGTTATTAGTCCTTTTTTTGTGGAATTGGAGGAGCATATGATTAATAGATGAATTGTTTGTAAAAATTAAAGACGATTTCTCTGTGCTTAACTTATCTTGCGCTTTGTTGTCTCTCTCATCAGATGGTGAATTCTTCCCCTCCGGTGAAGGTGATGAACCTAAAATCTCACACTTCCCCTGTTGTCGCTGTGGATTGGTCACCTTCGTCAGCAACAAGGGTTTGTCTGACTGGCTCCTCTGATGGCAAAATCAAAATATTGACCTTGCTAGAGGTGGAAAATTTGGGAAAAACAGCCTCGTCATAGGATCAAGTTTGTTTATCAAGTTATGCAGTAAATCTGTGTTATAACTAGATATTTGAGCCTGGCATTACTGTCTCGTTGAATTCAAGGTTCACTCTATTCGCTGTATCATCAGAGGTCGACTCATGTTGTAACATAATTGTTGAAATTTAGGTGCATTTGCCATAATTATACTCTGGTAATTATTTTTTCATAATACTTTATAATGTTTGATTTAATTTGTTACTTCAAAAAGGTGGCAAGGGTTACTCTTTAGGATGCGTGTGACATGTTTTTCTTGGGCTGTTCAAAATGTCAAATATGTTATGAGAACTTTGCTTTTGTGAATAAAATATCATCTTGTAGACATTGAATGTTGCACATGTTCACCTTTAACATAGATAATGAATAAAAAATACTAGATCCTTCTCAAAAAGATTTTTCATAGAGTTTTACTCTTTAATTGGCTCATGAATATAAATCAACTCTGCATGTTATAATTTTTGTCAAAATTCTCAGAACCGGTAAATTGTGTAAGATTATCAGTGTGTCACTCACAAAACTTGTGTCAGTGAAAGTGTAGGAGAATGTTGTGTATGTAAATATGTTATTGTCTGCGATGTATTTTAATGCTGATGAAACAAGAGCTCAGCTGCCATTTTGTTGTTGTTTGGTTGGTTTTTTTTAATCACAGGATTTTAATTGTTAAAAAGTCAGATTAGAGTAAACAAATGAATTTTTTTCTTTTTTTTTTTTTTTTATATTCAAAAGTGAATCACAGCAAAAAATCAGGAAAGGAAATGTAAATAAAATAAGGATACCTGCTAGGTGCATTCATTTTTCTCTTTCTCCCCTATTTTCTTGTGGCTGTGTCTTTGAAATTATATTTACATGTAGGTAAAGTTTTATGAATTTGAATTTTTTTTTTTTTTAATCTCAGAGTAAAAAGAAACGATAGAAGATTTTAAAACTGTTTGACCCTGTCATTACTGCCTTGCATAAAATGAGGCTTACCTCTGTTAAAATCACAAGACATAATTAAAAGAAAAAAAAAATTAAAATTTATTTTCCAACTTGGAAGTTTAATTTATAAAACAAAAAGTTAGCAAAGTGAATTAACTTTACAACATAATTAAAATCATCATTTTAAAAAAAATGATGGCCATCATTAAAAAAGAAAATAAACCGGCACCCAGATCTTTCATCTCATGATCTTCCCCATCCGATTCATCTGAGCTTAGATCTACGTGGTTTTCAGTTTGATTAATATCTTCTGCCAAAACACTTCACTTTTCACCCCTTAGAATTTCATAAATAGAATCATTTTCTTCATGCCCAAATCTAAATTCATCCCCCAGGCTCTGGATAAAAATAAAAACGATCGCTAAATCTACTCAACGTAGAAACATTCCCAGCTGAAAACGAAACTAGTTCTGTCAGGCGGTTATTTGTGTAAAAATGGCATAAGTTTCCACTTGTTCAAAAACTGTATTGCATCGGCGGTAATTATACATTTTAATTTTGTTATAGGAACTGTATTAGTCTGCACAGCTTACTTGGTGAGGGATGTAGAGCTGGAGAGTAGTTGAGCCCTGTGGGCAAAATGGGGGGGGAATGATGCAGTAACTGAATAACGAAAAGATAAATTGCAGAAAGAAGTTTTGATTTACATTAAAAGCTGTTTGATTAGAATGGAAGTATTTCAAATTACATAAGCACTACAGTGTGAAATTGAGTTTGAAATCAGAGCTTTTCATGAGGGAAGCAAAAGCATAAATTCTACTAATAAACAAAAAATTTCATTTGAAATGGACAGGTGTTGTTCACATTTACCTACTTTGCTGCTTATTTTGGCCAAGTCAGTTTTTCAATGCTCCTCTGTGTCCACCCAGCACTAAATGGGTAGCTAGATCTCTTAAGACCCGGCGAAAGTAAAGGCAGCAAGGAAAGCAATGACAAACTAACTCATATTGCCATATGCCAAGAACAATCGGGACCCTACTCCTGGTTCCTTGATGCTTGGACTAAGCGTGGGATCCACTTTACTTTTACTGCTTATTTGATAAAGGTGCTTCTTTCCTAATCCTGATCATTTGGCTTTATCTGGATAATAAAGTAATGAATTTGTTTTAACTATTTTTTTTTTCATTTTCAACGTCAGCTTTCTCATTCATTGAAACAATTAAATTTACCAAAAAGATTTTTCATTTAAATTGGGCTATTAGGACAACTCCTGATGTATGACTGTACTGAGTGAAATTTTCTGATTTTTTAAGATCTCTTCACCTCTGACTAAAAAAAACCATTTCATCAAGAATTATGTCTTTGTTAACACACTTAAAATATTATTTGATTTTGAAGAGGAAATCAGAAATGTTTGGTCATGTTTGTTCATTATTAGCCACTTTAACTAAAAATGTTGTCAGTGTCAATGGTTTAAGTTGATTAACAGATTTTTTTTCCCCTATAGTCATCAACGATGCCATTGGCAGGTGCTTCAATACCTAAGTTTATATTCATTTATTCAGTTTATGCCCAGATGAATGGGAGGTTTTTTTTTTTTTTTTTTTTTTCTTTTGTTATCAAATTGTATACCATTTGATTAATTGTTGTACAAGGTGTGCCATTATTACAAATTTTTGAGCATTAATTTGACTGATGTTAAAATTTCTTTGTTGCCCCTTGGTTAATTTGACTGATGTTAAAGTTTCTTTGTTGCCCCTTGTTTTAATTCTTTTCACGTGCCGTAGCTTGCCCAAGTTTGTTACTATCTCTGTTCTCATATTGCTTGATTGATTCTTTTACGTATCAGACTACAGCATTTTAACTATTTCTCATTGGAACAACTTCATATCATTCCTCAGTGTCAGCTGCAATATTTGATCAATGCTAAGTCATGTCTTCTCTTTTCCTCTAGTCCTTGAATAACTCATTGAGTTCAAGATGCTATGAATGATGCTATTTTTTCTCATTTTAGAGTGTAATGACCTTTTGTTTCAAATATTTACAATGACCCTCCAAAGGCAACAAAAGGCTGATGATGGGCTTTTATCTTTATCCTGTGGTGTTAACATAGTTAAAGTTAACCTGTGGTTTTAACATTGTTAAAAACTCAGGAACAAAGTTGGTGAGCAAGATAAGAAATAATCCATGAATAAGTGGTAACACATATCAATTTCATTCATGCCATGATGTGACCCACAAGGCAGTTTTAAGCATGATTTTGTTTTGGGAAGCAAGCCTGAGTTGACTTTCGTTTAAAAAACAAAATTTTAAACATGCAGTTGGCTTCACATCAAAGTAAAATGTTATTTATCATTTATGTCACAATGCAATCAATTGTCCAAACACCACAGCATGTACACAGTCCTTTGAGGGTCAATAATTATTGATGGAGATATGGAAATCTGAATTGAATTACAATTTAACAACTAAATTATGGGTTGAATTTTTTATTCCTTTATCTGCTCTCTCTCTGTGGTCTCTTTTTCCACGAAAATTTCGTATCGTCTTTGAGAGTTTGTAATTCAATAGTAAATGTGTGTAATGTAATTCTCTTTTACCATTAATGATGAATTATTCAAGACCTTTAATGTATTTGGCCTAGAGCTTGCAGCTTTTTAATGTTTTTCTAATGTCATTGTAGCATTATGCATTCTCGATTAAAAAATGTTAAATATATTCTCAATTCTGGTAAGCTAGAACGTGAGGCAGTCCCACAGATCACTGTGTAAAACATAAGACAAAAATTTTTTTTTTGTTCACACTGCTGTATTAAAAAAACAACAAGACCGGTTTACATAATTGAAGAAGTGCGGGCTATATTTGCAGGGGAAAAACCCATAGCCCCAAATGCACGAATGTAAATCTCACACCTTCATGAAGTGTAAATAGCAAACACTATTTTTTCTCTATTTGATGCATCTTGCCTAGCAGAATCCACTGAGGTGAATGCATTGATTTATTACGTTTAGCTTAAGCAAGGTCTATCTTAACCATTGATTTGAGGGGACGATAGAGGTGGTAGGAATTATGAGCAATCAGGATGCAGTGTTGGAACGTGTGGTTCTATTGCTAACCTTGGATATAAAAAATATTCCATCCACCCCATCCCTCCTTTACCTCAAAACACTTCAATATTTCCCTCTCTACACTTGGATGGTCTACATCATAGGGACACCATCACATACACTTCCACATGTGTCAAGAAAAGCTCATGTCATGTCATTGGATGTGTTGTATGTTTTCATTTTAGCCAGGCTTTGATTGGTGATGCTGAAACCGAAACAAAGCTGGACCAAACTAAAGATTTACCGTCACTGTCAGCAAATGGTTGGTCTCAAGTGCAGTTCACTGTAGCTACTTTTTTTGTTCATACATTCCACAAGTGTGGTATTGTGACTTGTCCATGTATCGTTATCTGTGATTCTCAGCTTTAAAAAAAACCTCCTCTTTTATTATCATGTTCTAGCTGTGCTGCAGTCTCGCATGACTCATTGCCATGGAACATGTCCAGCCACAGTCCGCATGATACATGTAAGATAGAAATATTGTATTCCATGTTACATTGCATTGCTTTACATATAAACAGTCTGAAGAAAGTGTGCAGTTTTGTTAAGATAAAGAAAAGCATGACTTTTTTTTTTATTATGCATGATTTGATAGCTTCATCATCCTATCAGATTCAAGCAAGGCCACTTAACCAAACAGGCTTTGTGAGATTAGTGGTTGTGACTGTAATCAAGTGCAGATAATGATTTTGTTTAATTATAAGAGAAATAAAAAAAAGCTGGGGAAAAAAACTTCTTCTTTTTTTGTATTACAGAAATACGCAATAACTCTGATGTTGCACTTAACAAAGTTTCTTTGTTCATTTAAAATAAGTGGAACCTTCGTACTTCATATTGCTTGTAAAAATAAAACCAGTTGTATCCGAATTCGGAGTCGAGCGAAGCTAGCTAAGCCTTTAGGAGCTCAGATTTTATTTTTCTCCTTCATGGTAGACCTTACTCTCTTTAATAAATTTTATGTAAAAAAACTTTGATGTACAGTCAACTATGGAAAACTAGATGTCTTAGGGGGATTGAAAAGATGTTGTTTTTTTTATTCAATTAAATTAAGGGGCTGTTCAAATATAATCTTACACCTTTTTGGGGACTTTTTGACCCCCCACCCCCTTCTTACACCTTTCTTACATTTGCCCTTACCCCCCAACCCCCTCAATATTATTTTGTTGACTTGTCATAACAATAATTATAACGTTAACAACAACAACAATGATGATAATAATAATAATAATAATAATAATAATAATAATAATGATCATCATCATCATCATAAGAAGAAGAATATGATATTTAAATCATGCAAATCGATAACACAAACACTGCTCAATGCACTTTACATACCTATTCATGAAAACCATTCATATGCACATATGTAATTCCACATTTATACAGAGTAATTAAGTAAATCATTCAGACTGGAAAAAATGGAAAATCACCCCACATTCTAATATAGTTTTAGTGGATGAAAAAGACTGATTCTTTTATTGATTGTATGTTAAGAATAGTTACCTCTTTCCTTTTGTGTTATTTTTTATGTTGCCATTTTTTTCCTTTTTATTTTTTCCCTCACACAAGTGTAATATTACATTGGTTCAAGACCCCCTCCCCCTTTCTTACACTTTTCTTACAGGAGAAGAGACCCCACCCCACCCTTCCAAGGCGTAAGATTATTTTTGAACATCCCCTAATCTGTTCATGCAAATGAGCCGCCGCACTACCAGTTGCTTGTAGTTTTTTTCTCAATAAAAAAAAGGGGGAGGGAGGATTAGAAATTGCTATATTAGTGACACTAAAAGGTGCAGTGATGCATGGTGAGCTCAAGGCAAAAACATATTCTGGTATAATAATATGGATGCTTAGTGCAATATGACTTGATTTACAGCTAACTATACTGTATAACAGAAGTGTTGAGGGATGGATGTTGATTGCACTAACTCTGCTTAATCAGATTTAATAGCATAACATTCCGACTTTGTGCGTTCCAAAGAGAGGCAGATCAGTTTTAAGTCAAGTGAAGATGGATTTTTGTTTGAAATCTTTTATCATTAAAGATACGGGGGTTGCAGTGGGAGGATCTACTCTGCCGTAACAACAGTTAAGTTGACATCAACTTACCAGTTTTAATTTTACAATAAAACAACTACAAAGGGCTATTTTATTGGAAAATAGGATCAACTCAACAGAAGTCGATGTAAATCACTTAGTAACTGCTGTTTGATATTAACACAGTCTGGTCAAAATAACTGTTATATACATACTGTATATTTGATTGCTCTTCCCAAATAAATCTTTGATTTTGTGAAAACATATTTGATCGTTTCTCAAACGACTTGTTTCCTGATTCAGACACATCTGTCAGTCAGTTTTTTGAGCACACTTGCACCGTTAACATCGCATTTAAATTTCTTAATCCTGGCAGAATGTCTTTATTACCCCAGACTTTGATTATATCTTCCATTTTCTAGCCGTGGAAAGATTTCTTTCTTTAACTACCTAAAGTTTCACGAAAACATTTTAATCACAGGATCTGGTGCACAAATTAACACCTGGATAATTGTATTTTTGGAGTGACCAATTGGCTAAGCTAGATAGATCACAGGTCTGAACAGACTTTTTTTTTAATTCAAAAAACAATGTGAGCAATAGTTTTGTACTGGCTTTTTTTGCTCAGTTTCCATAAGCCTTAAACTAAAGCATTTGTTGGTTTTTTTTTGGTAGATGTGAAAATGCTGAAATATAACATTCTTCCTGCAGTTCATGAATGACATTGGACCCAAGGCACTTTCCAAAACTCAAACCTGAATGATAGATTGTGTGCGCTGAGCCACCACACAGATGGTTTTAAAATATTTCCTAAGTTTAATTACACTTTGCTGCCAGCACAATGTCAACAAAATCAAAATGAGATTAGATATATATTTATTTTCACAAGAATTTAGAAAAATGTACATATAACAGACTTGTACAAAGCCAGCATAGCTTAACTTGTCATGAAAACGTTTTTTGGTGGGGACATATCTTAACACAGAGAGAATTCATGAGGTCTTTTCTTCCCTAGCGTCCAAAAGAAGAAAAAAAAACAACAACAAAAAACTAAGATCATGGCAAGATATGCTTCATTTGTCATTAGATCATGATGAATTTCAAAAACTGCCAAAACTGTGTAGAGCATTAGTTCTGCTGCTTAAGTCATAATTTTGTTTGAACCTTTTCCACAACACCAACGAGCAAAGTTTAACATTTCTTGGTAGGTACATTAAAAAAAATGCAAATTTATGATCAATAAAGAACCAATGAAAATGACAATGAACCTTGCTTATTAAGACAACTTGCACAAAATTTTCCCCTATTTGTTCTTCTTTGCATTCAACAAATGGTGCAATACAATTGCCAAAAGGAAGAAAAAAGGACCTCTTTCATTTTTTAGCATATTGATATTTTCTATCGTTGATTATCAGGTTGGATACCTTCATCTACACCTAAATCGGTAAATGGCTAGAGAGTTTGCATACCAGTTCTGTTCTTAACCCTTGACGCTGCATTTCCAACATAAACATGGACCTAAAACTGGTACAAACAGTGTTTTATAACATGAAATATGTCTTGAGAGTTGGACCCTTTGTAGATGGATTTGTTGAGATATATAGACTTGCCTCAAGGTACAATACTAAAGGTTGCTGATGGCAATAACTTTTGTTGAGATATACAGACTTGCCTCAATGTACAATACTAAAGGTTGCTGATGGCAATAACTTTTGTTGAGATACCCAGACTTGCCTCAAGGTACAATACTAAAGACTGCTGATGGCAATAACTTTTGTTGAGATATACAGACTTGCTTCAAGGTACAATACTAAAGATTGCTGATGGCAATAACTTTTGTTGAGATATACAGACTTGCCTCAAGGTACAATACTTAAGGCTGTTGATGGTAATAACTTTTGTTGAGATATACAGACTTGCCTCAAGGTACAATACTAAAGGTTGCTGAAAAAATGTCACTTCTATCAATAAAAAGCTCAGTCTTCAAAACTAAAAAATAAAATAATAAAAGGGGAAAAACTGTGTGATTTTATTTAGAGTTACCTGTCTGTCTTTTTTTTTCTTTTTGTTTGTTTTCTTTACAAGAAGCAGCTCCATTTCAAACACGCTGGTAAAGAAATCTTAAACCTTGAAGTTAGACTGCCTAACAATTCTAAAAAAATCTAAATATGGTGGCTAGACACATGCACATATATGCATATTATTTGTTTTCATCAAAAGTAAAAGTAAGTTTGTACAAACAAATTTTATTTGACACAACAAGATAAGCCTATCTCTCTCTCTAGCTTTCTTGCATTTCTATAATTAACAACCCATAGCCATGGGGTTAGGTTCAGACAGAGAGTTATAATAACATTTGATTTTTCAACAAAAGCTATCAATCATTGCTCCCTCCACTGTATCTGGCAAAACTATAGAATGATGGAAAGTATTTTTTTTTCTTAGTCACAAAAAAAAAAAAAATTTATACATGTATTTACTTTGTATGTGGCTAAATAGATGAGCAAGTGATCAGGGTGGATCCATAGACTACACACACTTTAAAAAAATGAGTTGCACATTTAACAAAACATTGACAATACAATATTTCATTCATATATCTGTATAAAACATGTTCTGATGGTAATACAGGGATGTGTAAAAATTAAAACAAAGAGGGACTTTGAAAAGGCTAGCTCAGTTACATTACATGAAAAAACAAAGGTCTCCTATTATAGCGAGAGATATTTTCAAAGTGTAACTCTTTTTTTCAGAAAATGCTAATTGAAAAAACTACATTTTATAAAACCTTGACTCAGCTGGGCACATCCATCAAATCAATACTTATGTCAACTATGCGACAAACTATACAAAATAGGATAGATAAGATAAAAAAAAAAGTTTGACATTGATAAAATCAACAACCTTTTAGGATTATGAATGAACAGCACCATCATAAAAAGGTCTTCCCTTTCACTTCGCTTAGCCTGCTCACTGCTGTTCATAATCTAACCTTTGTAGGGCCGCTAGTTTTTTTACATCTTTTTTATCTCCTAGCATAAGGAAAATACATGGCTTATTTCTTGCCATTTCAATCCTGCGGTAACAAAAACACATCCATCGCTTGAAAAAAAGTGAGTGCAAATGATTGGCCAGTATTAAGTTTGACACAATAAGTCTAAGTGACAAATGATCCAGTCAAGTGTGATCGAGGATTTTTGTGGAACAAGCCAATGCCTATGAAAATGTTCCATTCCAAAAAATATAAAATTTGAAAAGGCAATCCCTCAAAACAGTTTTTCCTGCCCACTCCTTGTATAGATAGGCTAAAAAAAAAAATAGGCTCTATAAATTTCAAGCCCTGCAGTTTTGTTGCTTCAATATTCCTTGATAATTAAAAGATGTTGCACATCATGTAATGATTTGATGGATAATTGGTTGAAGTTGGAAGCTGCATATATAATGATGGGCGAGATGTTATTGTTCACTAAAATTTCTTTTTCCCTTTACAAATATATCATCTAGAAAAGGAAACTAACATTGTGCATTCTAAAATTCTTATCGCAACCACCATGATGGTACATTACCAAAATTTCCTTTGATAGCCAGGCTGTAACTGAGATAGTTACTACGCTTTCTACACAGTGAATAACACCCAGCCTGAGATCTGCAGGGACCCTTCTGTCGCAAATTCTAGCACTGCCACCAGTGCCCTGGCCTGACGGAGGGCCTGAAAGATGAGATCACCTTGTTATGGAGTGGGTGCACACAAAAAGTTAACCACACAATTCTCTTTTCTTCCAAGCCCCATTTCTGGACATGTCTGGAGATCAGTCTTAGAGTGAGCCTGAAGTCACAGTCCGAATATTCTAACTCGCCGAAACAGCCTGATCGACACTTTTTTCCACAAGGTTTGGGATTGCAAAAACTGGAAAGAGGCTTTGTTGATTCTGACCAAAGATGGAGACATTTTTTAAATTTTCGAAAAGAGAACTTGAAAAACAGAAAACAAAAATTTCCTCACTTCAAAAGAGTTTTATACAAAATCCAACTCATTAGGCCTAGTCTTAAGACATTTTTTTCGGTTAGGTTGGCAGTTCTTTCAAATAAAGAGTCTTCTTTTCTCAGTCACTGTTCAGAGCTGATTTTTCAAAATGTCAAATGACTTATGAGCATCATATCTAACTTATATGACAAGCATGCTAAAGGAAAAGGTGAATGTAAAAGCTAAGCTGCATAAATGTCACTTATAACAGGAGGCTACAAATGAAAGCTGATAAAAGCTAAATAAGACAAAAACTAAAATCAATACATTGTTGGAAAGTTAAACAGGCATAAATGGATAGGCTTGTTACAAAAAACATAAACATAAATGTGACATTTTTCAACTCCCTTATCCAACAGAAGCAAAGCTACGAATGACAAAAAAATTAAGTAGGTGAAGAACTACACATATTCACATATATTTATAAAATCACTTTAATGAAAAGCAAAAAAACAGAAACTAATAATTTTCTGTTTGAAAAGAAAGGGAAAAAAATCCTAAATGTTTCCTTACATTTCAATTTCAATACGGCTGCACAATCCCAAATAACCAACCACTCTTATTTTTAGATTGTTGAGGATGTTGCGAGTCAACTATATAACATTAAGTGATGGGAGTCCAAGGGAAGGAATGAGCAACTTTTTTTTCCCTGTTGTTAACTTGATGTTTTGAGTTGAATCTACCATAAGCTATTGTTATATTATGAACCCTCACCACTGCTTATATTAAATTAACCTTTCTCACAATATCATAGGGCTCTGAGCCAAGCAGAGTTTGTATATGAACTTTATGTGCTTCATGTAGCAGACTAAATGCTACACATATTATTTGTATGTGCTTCATGTAGCAGACTAAATACTACACATATTATTTGTATGTGCTTCATGTAGCAGACTAAATACTACACATATAATTTGTTTGCATTTACAAAATCTGAATCCTCAAGTCACATGATGCTCTCTCTCAAGGTTAACAGATTCACATTGTACATGATTTATTTACGAATAGTCGGATCATATTTAACTCTCAATATGACACTTTCTTTATTTTTCAAAATGATGAAACTTTGTTAATCAGCCTTGACTTTCTTGCACTAAGCATGTTATAGTTCCAAACCAAACAGGATATGTGCTTTCAAGAGATACCCCAATACAAATTTAATAGATAAGCTAAATAACTTTTTTTAAGGATATTTAATGCTTCTATAATCACTACAAAAAAAACATTGGACATGAATAAAATGAGTTTCGAAGTAAAAGGTCACAACAGACCACCTGATAATGAACATTCTAGTGCCACAATAGTATCTTCAGATATCTTCGCTTTTGTTTGTTTTTTTTGTTTGAGTGGGATAACTGGACTTTGAAGTCAAGGTGGGAGCTCAAGTAATGAATGTCGCTGGCAAGTCTGGTGGAAATGAGTTAACATGGCGTAGCAGTACAAAATGTTCCTGCAAATATTCATTAATCCAATTTGCATTGCCATGCCTAGTTTAACAAAAAAAAACTAGACCTACCAATCACCTTTGTCATTTTACTTCTGAATGATATGGGAATTAACATTCTTTTTTTTTT
>BLXT01008590.1:251808-272186 GCA_019648995.1 Plakobranchus ocellatus | reverse complement strand
CTAGACCTACCAATCACGTTTGTCATTTTACTTCTGAATGACGTGGGAATTAACATTCTTTTTTCTTTTTTTTGTACGAGGCAAAATGAGCCAATGTGCAGTTTCTTTATTTTAGCTATCTATATTAAAGAGCAAAATCGTAGATTGAAGTTACGCAACAGATTAGAAGGATGGAAAAAACTGGAGTGATTTACTTTAAATCTTTCAGCCTCTGTCAAAAAGAAAACATTAAAATCCACCACTAGTCAGTGGAAAGAGAAATACAAACTACAAAAAATGTAACATTTCAATAATCTCTAGCAAATATCTAATTCAAAAGCATATCGTACACAAAAAACAAAAAAATAACCTATGTGCACATATTTCCAAGTGATAACTGTTTTATTTCATATTTAAAAAGAGACTGCAAACAATCTAATCTAAAACAATGAAAGAAAAATTTGAATGGAAATCTAGCAAAACATTTTTGTCATGATACATTATAACATTACATGTCATAAAAAAAAAAGAACACTTGAGGAATGTATTTGTTTTGCTTTAGCGAATTTTGGTTGTAAGATAAGGGATTGATGTGCCGTCACCCATTCAAGCAAATGTAATGTGATGCAAATGATGAACCAGATTTTGAGAATTTGCCATGATCAAAATAAAAACAAAAAAGGCTACAACTTGTGAATTCAACTGGTCACATGGTTTAGTTGACTGTATTGACCAAAGGTTATGATCAAATATGTGTATATAGATCTGCCTCCATTTTAATTTTAAAAAAATAAAAAAAAGAATTTTTTAACAAAATAAAATAAAAAGGAAACCTACTGGGCTTTGTCATTTTTGAACTACTGACATTCTTATAATTAGGATTCCATCAATGACAAGAAGTAAGTTATTTACACAACTGCTCATCTTAACAGTCATGTAGTCCATTTGCCTATATGGCACAATTTGGCTTTCATGACATTTAAGGTCATACTAATATATGCACATACACAAAAAAAAGAAATATGAAACAACAACAAAAACATCTATATCTTTATTTGAGGCTTTTTTTCTTGTTACATCCATTTTGTATCCAGCAACTCCAAAAGAAAAAAAATTCTCATTCCATAATAAAAAATAAAAACAAAACATTTGAACATAAGCATCTACATATCACAACATTAAACCAAGTAAATTTTGAAGGAAGAAAAGAGTATTTTCTGAATCTCTTCTTTCCAATATCACTTTTCTGTGAGACTCTTACAGTAAACGATAAAGTGTACACATTTCAAGAGTTGAAAAAAAAAGTTCAAAGGAGGCCATAATGAAAGACACTTTGTGAAGTCAGGCTTCACTTTTTTGCATTTTAGTTCAGTTTAATTTTTAAAAAAAGGAATTAAAAAAAAAAATATTGAATGTACAAGATATGCAATAAGTAAAGTATTTTTAAAGACCTGGGCACAGGATCAAAATGATAAGAATTCATATGGGTTAACAGTAAAGTCATTTTCAAACAGACAATTAAAGCTCAGAAATAGTTGACATTCATAGATTTAGTTTTTAAAAACTCAATTAAAGATCTATAGATCTTAGAGGAAAGACCTGAAACCCTAGAAATACATAAATCATGCCAGGAGTTATATATGAGCTTCCACGCTAAAAACATCAAACCTTAACCAAAGGATACTTAACTACACAAATTTCTTTCAATAGGGGGAGCTGTGGCTCATCTGGTAGGGCATTTGGTGAGTTAGTTACCAAGTCAGAGGTCTGAGGTTCAAATTCCAGTCTGGGCCAAGTAAATTTTCCATTGCTCCTCTGTGTCTACCCAGCGCTAAATGGGTAGCTAGGTCTCTTGGGACCCTGCGAAAGTAAAGGCGGCAAGGAAAGCAATGGCAAACTATCTCATAATGCTGTATGCCAAAAACTATCAGGACCCTACTCCTGGTTCCCTGATGCTTGGACCAAGTGTGGGACCCACTTTATTTGGTTTCTTTTGATGCATATATAATCACACATATAGTGGGATCTCTTTAAACCAAATTTTGGAGATCTTTGAAATAATTTTGGTTAAACAGAACTTCATAGTTGAATACTTTTTGGTAAGCGGTTTTATCTTAGAATATACCGCATTGGTCAAGCAATTCTTAGTTGCACCCAATTCATACTCAATCTTGTCTCCCTCCTCCCTTCCCGGCTGTCCAACCATTAAAATACTGGATAGATCTGGGAAAAACACACACCCAACTATCCATTCTTATTCCCAACACTTTCAACACCTGATCACATCCTTGTTCTCCAGTGTTGGTATTGGATTATACCTGTGTTTAGAGCTGCCCAAGATCCTATCAGTCGCTTTTAGGGAGTGGTACCAGCAAATACGCTAATTTAAAGCCCCTCTCTTCATTAGACCTGGCCCACCACGTCACATAAGGTATTGCATTGCATGATTTCACCGTCAATTAACAGTAACAACCTCTCCCATAGCACATGATTTAAAATAACGCAACAGGCAGACTCCAATCAGTAACAGATCTAGATCAGAGATGGGCCGAGACAGGAGCATCAGCACACATTTTTTTTTTTTTGCTTGTGTAAATGTTTCGTTAAATCCTTTTTAGGATGAGGTGGGTGAGAATCTTTCAGTTTAAAGGTAAAGCCTGACAGAAATCTTTCCGTTTTGCGCACAAAATAATACAAAAACATAGAAGAGAAATGCTCAAACAAGCTTATTCTTTGTGATTCACCGAGTTTTTCAGTTTAGTGGTTTTCGGTTTGAAGAGATTCTGCTATATATATATTTTATGATTAGTCATAATGAGTTGGATGTTTGAAAATTATAGTTTGTTGGGTTTTTTTTTAAATAAATTCAAATTTTTTTTTTTACCTTTGGCCCCCCCCTTTTTTTTTAATCAAATGATAAAAAGTTTTACCGATAAATTTAAAAAAAAAATTTTTTTTTTCAAATCTTTTTTTGCCTTCTTTTTCCATCGTTTTTAAAAACAATTTTATAAACCTGCTGTCTTGGCACAGAGTCCCTGTATTTGTATTTAATTTTCATAACTAAAAAGCTCATCATAGAATACACTTCCTGACTACATCAAAACTTTTACAATGCTACAAATGCCACTTTTAACTTGTTCGCACTGTTGCTGTTGCCATATGAAGAGCAGCATCTGCCACAGACTTAATATCAAAGGTACTGAATTTCATTAGGCAAGGGCAGACTGTTCTCAAAACCAATATTATGTCAAACTGTACTCAAGTGTTCTGCTTCAAATCTTTGCAGGGCTATTCATTGCCAACCGACTCATTTTGTGTTGACTGGTAATCTATTATTGTCCTGGTTCAGTTGTTTGATTTGCTTGATGAATCACAACCTCAAGATTTGCCCTCTGAAATCTATACTCTCAAAAAAAAAAAAAAAGTTATAAGCAATTTTGTTCACATCGATATATAACTATACAGTGGAACATCTTTAAACTAAAATTCTAGAGTGTATGATTTCTATTTTGGTTTAAGAATAGCGCATTAAATAAGTAAGATTAATAAAGGAGAGTGACCCGCTTCCAAAATATTAAGTTAAATCAATTCCAACCATTGTCACACCACAATGTAAATGAACACGCCTATTCACAAAGCTTTATTTTTATTTATTTCTCTATTTCCTTTTCAGTTAAAAGATTCTTGCGCCTGTTATCGATGTAAACTAATAGAGCTTTCACAATTTCATCATCGCCTAGGTAAGTTTTCCAGTCCTAGTCTCTACTTGTACAATTTAATCATCATCTATGTTTTCAGGTACTAAACTTCTCAAGAAGAGAGATGGCTTTATTACCAGCTGTGATGCAACAGTGACTGCTTAGCTTAGCACTGACAGGACTTCATGTAGGGAGTGTCTGGCACGGTCCTGCTGCGTAACTGAGTGGTGGAAGAGAAGGGATGGGCAGGTGTGTGCAGTTGACCTAGACCTAGCCAGACATTGGGCCTGGCCGTCTGTAGTGTGAGGTACTGGTAACTAACAGTATTGGGTTTGCATGGAGTAATGCGAGAAAGAAAGGGAAGGGCAAGGTGGGTAAAAAAAAAAAGGGGGGGGGGTTTATGTGTCAGTCGGACAATGACTGGGCTTTCCCAGTAGTTTTTATTTCGCTTTTGCGATAGTAAGGCAGCCAATGCTTTCAGTTTACCGCATGTTTAATAAGAAAGAATAAGAGGAAAAACGGAAAGCTCTTCAATTTCTTTTTGGTTTAGCCGTTTTCGGTTTAGGTGTGGTCTACTGAATAATCAAAAAAAAGAATACATCATATAGAACAGAATCCCAATGTTGCTACCAGCTTTTTCAGGCCCAAAAACAAAGTATAGTAAGTTATTTTTAGATATAATTCTTCATTACCACAACTGTAATAAAGAAATGCTGTCATACTTTGTCGCATTTTTTCTGCTATCATATTTTTCAGATTATTTTTGGCAAAGACTTCCATAATCTCCACTGAACAAGTATCATAAAAAAACATTTTACACTCTTCCAAGAACAAATTTCAATAATAATTTTTTTTAAAACCCTATCTTCCCTTCATAGAAAGAAAGGTTGAAACAATAAAATAGGTAAATATACATGCTAGGACAGCATTGTGCATCTGCTAATCTCTCTCAACAATAAAAGCCAAATATAATTTATAAAACAAAGAAAAAAAGAGACATATGCCAGTCACATCATGTGTTTTAAAAAATTAAAAACATAATTCACAAAATATGCGGTACAGTATACTAAAGTTCTTAACTTACAAAAGGTTAAAAAACAAAGCACTAGAAAAAAAAATTATGAAAATGAACTGAGAATGTTTTTTTCAATTCTATGATTTTACTCGATGACAGGATTGAGATATCAATGGAAATAAATCACAGAGAAAGACTCCTGAACGTAAGCCTTTAAATTGCTATTTCATTAAATCTCTTTTTCTCCCTTTTCAACACAAGAACTGAAAGATAAGAAAAAAAAGAAAAGGAGCAAATAGTGAAAAAGAAATCATTCAAACATAGAAATACAACATTTACATTTTTACAAACACACCTCATTAAATAAAGTGAAGTTGCAATTTGTCCATGCTATAACATTAAAGCTGGTTGGTCAGCTTTAACTCTCAGTGGTTCCAAATGAGGATGTTTTACCGTATTTGATCAATGAGCACATCCTGCTTTGTGTTACACGTCACTTATCCATTGTTTGGATTTTTATGCAAAGCTGAGCTACACATAAGAGACATAAATGTGAGCCGACCAGAGCAAATGGTTATATGTCATTGTGGATACGTTTACATCCAAGCCTTTTAATGATTGCACAAAGTAATAAAAATACAGTTTTCAAACTACCATTTCTTTCGACAGAGTTGGGATGGAGACAAAAGGTTTTTTTTCTCTTTTGAAAGTGTAAACTGACGCTGATACAAGATAATCATCATGGCTCAACATGTCTGAAATCTGGCACGTGGCTAATTTGCCATGGTTGCTTCTGAAAGTATTTTGGGGTGTATGTTCAGTGTGCATTGGGACATATTTTTGTGTTAAAATTCATACATTTCTTTTTTTAAAACATTAATCACACATATGGAAAAGCATTTCATTTGTTTGGTGATTTGCGGTTGCAAGTTATGTAAGGAACATTTCAGTGGCTTACTTACAATAATTCTCCAAAACATTTTTTTTCTTCTGCGTCTGCTAAATATTTATTTTTTCAATATATTTCAATCGCATCATTTTTTTCTAAATTACAATTAAAACAGATATATGAATTTTTTCTGACCAATTCTTCTGTAAATTCTGATTGAATGAATTGCAATAAAAACTCAAGTTTTGCTCCTGGATAAAAGAGAGGCTCCATTTTTTCTGGGAAAAGCCAAAATGTGTGCACAAAGACACTGAGAGTTAATGAGCCAAAGGCAAAAATTACCTACACTTTACAAATTATTGCCATACCTGTCATATTTTCTTTTCAAATTAATAAAAAAAAAAAAAGTAAAAATTTAATTACAGGGAATCAAAGAATTTTTTTTTAGGAATCCATGTTTGAGAACAAATCATTTGCCTGTGTTACAGGTCACTTATCCATTGTTTATCATCTTTCATTACCAAAAAAAAAGCAATAGCAGGTGTATTTCTGTTGGCAGTATCCTTGCAGATACGTTGGGACCTTTGTTGGGGTGAATTATCACTTAAAGCAATCTATTACAGGCAACAGCTAGAGCAACTCGTTCAAAATGCTAGAATGACATAAATAAAAAAAAAAATACATTCTGAAAATATTTGACATACAATACAATAAAATAATAAGCAAAAAAAAACCAATCCTTTTGATACACATTAAAAAGTGAATTTACATTGTGTTAAAATATCAGGCCCCTCTTCCCTAAACTGCTGACCTACATTATCAGGAAATGTATTTTAGTGCAGACAGGCAAACATTCTCTCTGACACATCAGTCATCACAGTGTATCACTTCAGTTTGTGGTTGGTGAAAGAACTTTTGAATTTGGACCTTCTGGTCACAGTTTATACATCAGTTTATCACGCACAGGAAGCAAGCTTTCGGTTTCAGCTGCCCTTTTCTTGTTTTGAAACTGACACAATGACTTGAACCACGTGATTTTTGGGTATTTTACAGTCCTCGATGTGAAGTTTATCATTGAGCAAGCGACCTGCGTAAAACCATCTTTGTCGATATGGCTCAACACCGACCTGCAATTCTGCAATACGTTTTTTCACCTTTATTACAGTATCTGTAGTGCACACTTGGAGTTTGATATCATGGCTCAGGGTGGAGAGTCGGAATCGGATAGGCTGCTCAACTCCTGGTGTCGCGCTGGCATCATTGTCAGGGACAGTGTCACTTTCACTCGCCTCCTCCAACAGGTTGGCTGGAGCACTGAGCACATAGTAAGGGAGCTGGTAGCGGTTCCCAAGCTCGTCATAGCAATCCACCAAAGTTCCTTTAGTAAAAAAAAAAAAAAAAGATGAGCAGGAAAATGAACATTGATGATACAACTTCTCTAGATTCTATATTAAAAGGATAGGGAATAATATTAAAAACAATGCGATGAGATTCTTGACTCTTGCTGTGGAAAAGATATGCTCTTACATTTAAAATCTCCAGTCAACTTTTGAAGGTGACCTAAAACTTATGCTTTTTAGATTTAATGCTTGAAAAAAATATTTTTGGAAAGACTATAGCAAAGAAAAAAATTCTAAAGAAAAAAATATACAAAAAAAAATTGAAATTGGATGAAAGAATGGCTTAGGTTAAAAAAATACAACAATGTTCCAAACTCCAATTGTTTAGAATCAGGCCATAATGAATTGATGAATCTTTGCATAGTAAATATTACAACCCCCATATTCCTCCTCCACTTCTCATAACCCCCAAACCATGTGCTCACCTCATCCACAAAATATTTTACACATATAGACTTCTTTACACATGCAAGTAAGTTCTTCCCATTTAAATACAGCAGTGACTCATCTGTTGGGGCAATCCGCTACTATGTGAGAGCTCTGAGCTTCCCATCCCTGATTGGCCAAGTCAATTTTTCATTGCTCCCCTGAGTCCACCCAGCACTAAATGGTTAACTAGGTCTCTTATCACCCAGCAAAGGTGAGAAGAAAGCAATGGCAAACTACCTCAAAATGACCTATGCAAGAACAGTCACAACTTTACTCTTGGTTCCTCAATACTTAAACCAAGCATGGGTCTCATCTTATTTTATATGCGACTTCAAAGTCATTTGCAAAAATGTTTATGAAAACAATTATGAATGAATGCAGTCCTTTAAGTTTAGCTTACAATTTTTATAAAGCAATCTTAGCCACAGAAAAGCTTAAATCTGGCAAAAAAAAAAACAAACAAAAAAAAAATGAAAGAAACAAAAGAGAGAGAGAGAGAGAGGGAAAGAGAGAGATATATATATATAGAGAGAGAGAGAGGAAAAGAGAGAGGAAGGGGGGGGAGAGAGAGAGAGAGAGAGAGAGAAAATAATTTGGCTTAGGAAATTACGTAGGCTTTTGGCTGTAAAAATATTTGTGATTTAAATCAGAAACATATTCGAGAGAAAAGTATTATAGTCATGCTCTTGGTTTGGAAGTTAACAACCAAATCCACCACATGCCTAAATTATGTAAACTAAACATTTTAAAGCTCACCATGAGGCAAGGATATGCTAGCACCATCCACAATTGCTTGAGCTAAAGCGTGATCCCCAGTTTCAAGGGCATAGGACGCAGCTTTCAAGGCATCCCAAATTTCTTTACGGCCATCAAAGGCTGGAGCAGTGTCCCAAAATTCTTCTCTTTTACTTCTTAGCTGGCCCTCAGTTAAAGGAATATCACTTTTCCATTTCGGTTTCTCAGGTCTCAGGGGCTGATTTCTGCCTACAGAAACTAAAATTGAAAGAGAGATCAAAAGAGATTTGAGGGTTTGCCAAAACATGGGCTGTCATCATAGTTACATGCAAAAGATTTTCTATAAGCCCTATTTGAAAAAAATTGAACTCACCAACACATAAATTTTGATTTTGTGAGTGTGCTATAATGGCATACAAAGTAATGCTTTATGTTCAAAGGATCAGTTTTGGTTGCATCCTTGCTGTTTAAATTAACCAAATAAGTTTTATTCATTACTCTTATGACGAAATCACCAAAAAAGTAGTCACCCATCAACAAATTAAGCTCATTCACCACCAAATGAAGAGACACAGAATATTTTTTTTACATGAATCTACTACTATGCAACTCTGCATGAATATTACCTTACTGATACTCAATAGGGCTTTTCCATTTTGTAATTGGAGATTCTTTTTTTCAAAACACAGTAAAAAAAAGGTGACACTATTTTGAGGTCCACTTTCTAGCAATTTCTCCTTTTCATATATTTAATAGAGTCCAAGTTTGAACTTATCATTATTGTTCTAACACTTTATAACTTTCAGTCATAATCTTTTTCTTTCTTAGATTGGGTTTGTTGTCAGTGAGATTCTATCTATCAGAAGAGCTGAAATTCTGTGTTTTAAAATGGAGCCAGACATGGGGTATTTTGATTTGAATTAAAACAACATTAATGCAAAGAAGCACAAAAATGTGCAAGAATAAAGTTTCCCTTGCTGCCTCAGTTACACCTGCCTGCACAGTAAAAGCCCTGATACAAAGCTGGTTGAAAGTAGAGGAAGATACTTAAAGTTAGAAATTACAGAGTATTTTTTAACAACTGTGTATAAAGTATTGGTAATTTCAGAATATATATAACAAGCTGAATATGCAATGGCATTATAACTATGCATCTTTAACTGATTCTACCCTGGTCTAGCACACCGCTTAACTAGGTCACGGACTGGCTGCCCAGCACAGAGCCACTCCCGCTGGACCAGTTATTTTTAGCTGTGTTCATGGTTATTCATGTTTTGGTTTTGGGCCGTAATTTATTATAAAAGTTTTTTTTTCTTGATTTTCAGGAAGTTTTTAATAAAGTTTAATGAAAACATACATAGGTACTTTTAATACACTGGCGCTCATTTGTAGAAAATACATTAAAAATAAACATGATGTAAGTGAGCCATCGATTACAGCAGCTAAAACGGGTAAAAAAAAAACGAAGTATTCAACAAAATTATTATGATGTCACTGCTAGGACTGTAAACTAACGCTATTGTAGAAAGTCATTTGATGAAGACCCTTTCAATTTTTCACTCTGTAGAAGAGCTATTTGTGATGAAAAGACGATTTTTATAACGTTGTAAACATTCTAAATGTACATAGCCGAGTATAGCCGTGCTTGGTTTACAGCACTGAACCATGCTGTACGAGATGACTCGTGCTTGGTCCACAAAACTAGGTCAAGCTGTCCAAGCTATCTCGTACATAGGGCAAAATGAGTTAAGTAATCGAAGATAGCTGCATGTACATGATTAAAAAAAAAAAAACAACAACAAAAAACCTTGAGCCACTGTAACAATACCAAAACAAAATAATGGATTTGCCTGTACATTAATACATTTAACCAGAACTTTTGCTGTTCCTTTTCATCCTAACTCTAAAGAGATAAATGCAATACTTCTGCTATTGAAAAATTTCTTAAAAGAAGGTAAATCAGAAAGAGATTCATAAACTTCACAGGCCTCTAATATCATGGTTGGTTTTAGTTATTCTTTGGAAAAAGAAAAAAAAAGCACTATCACTATCTGTATTATATAATCAATAAACTTACCATGTTGTACCATTCCTGTTACATCAGATGACTCCCCTGAGGGTGGGCCATTGTCTCGTTGAGACCCAATGCACCCACCCATTTTTTAGAAATTTGAGAGTGATAGTATGCTGGTCCTTTCAAATTTACTTTTCTGACATAGCTTTGCTAAAGCGAATTCAGCAGCCAACTATTTTCCAAAACTTGATGACCATTGGTACCATCTAAATCCACAATGCAGCTCTCATTATAGTCCAAAGTTGTGACTTCAAAGCACTGTGGTTGTTAACTGTAGATAAGATAGATATTTTAATAAAGATCATTACCATTGTAACTCATGGAAACATTCTCGTTTCTTTCGTGCAAAGCAGACCAATACCAAGTTGCTTGCAACTTTCATGTTGTCAAGGCGTCAGAGCTATCTTTTAGTATGACAGCCGGGCAATTACGTCAGTCAATTTTGTGGACAAGGGCAAAGGGGGAGCCATTACCCAATCATACAAACCACCTAGGCAGCCTTGTTAAAATGAAAATGTGTGGCTTACTTGTTGTTGGCTAAAACAAAATAATAACGCCACACAGTTCCTCCACATCAGCTACCACAAGTCAGCATTGCCTCCAATGCCATGACAGTGATTGTTTTGACTGGTTGGCTAAATTAAGTCTACAAAGTACAATTTCAGAGATCTAGATCTGGATCTATAATGGCTCTATAATATTCAATAAGTCAAAGATTAAGTATCCTTGGTAGGGTGGGTAAAATTTGAGATTCTGACTCTATTAGACCTAAATGAGACCCACATTAAGGCTCAGAGTGTGAATCGTTTTATATCTGGAGCTTGCTATGGACTAGATCTAATCTAGATCTAGATCTAGAATAGATCTAAATTTAGATTAAGTTCCTTGTGTGCGATTGAAACTCTCGCCTATAGTCTAGATCTTAGCCTAAATAGACTAGATCTAGATACTAGAATATAATACGAAGTCCAAATATCGATCAGGTTTGAATACTCAGTTTGGAATGATATTAATCGTAATTATATTCTTAATGCAGTTCTTCATTTCCAAATCATTTAATAAAAGAATGCGAATGTCGATTACCAGTGAGATGGAGAATCTGCAAATAGCTTTAGAACCTTAACCATACTCATTCTCAGGGAAGCCACAGCCAAGCCTACCATTATCCTCGACTGGCGATTGATTTGCCAGTAAAGAGCAAAATCATGCAGAGGCCAACAAAGATGAAATGCCATCATTCAATTCCTTTGATTTCATTCTTGTCAATTTCAAGTGGATTCATAATTAAATGTATATAATTGTGCATCTTTCAATTTTATTGTACCATGACAGGATGTGCCTGCCTCATAAATAACAGTATCAATCAATGTAATCTTGACTCAACCCGAAAAACTAGAACTAAAATGCATGATGCGAAAAGCATGTTAAATACATAAATGGCACAGAGGGTTTTAAAAATCTGGCATATTTATAACCTCCTAGGTAAACACACAAGATCCTGAAGAATCCAGTCTCTCCACTTCCACTTTCGTAGTTTACACCAGGTAGAAGCAACAGCATCTAGACCTAGATCAAGATTAGATCTATTAAATTCTCTACCCAGAGCTGTCAAGGCAAGATTGCCCAACAGTCAAGTGAGTAGATCAATAAAGAGCCGCTAAATACAACTGCTTTCAATTTTGGTCCGTTATTTAAAGTACTTGCCCGAAGTAGGTCCGACTACTGATATGGACAATACAAATATCTTGCCTTTGTTGAACACAAACGATGGATTTAGACAGTGTTGCCACGCTCACTGTTCGTTTTTACCCTACCATTGACTGTCATTTTACCCTACGCTCAAATTCTTTCACATCTCATAAATGACATGAGATCACACAAATCAGAAAAAAAAACATCCAACACTCTCCTCAATATGAAAGAAAAAGCCACACTTTACAGTCTAGGTGGACTAATCTCAAGTCACTAGAATATTCATGGTACAGGTACATGTGGACAAAAACATGCAAAAACGGTGCCTGGAAGCTCTAAAATATGATTGTGAGGTAAATTGTTACGTAAAATTAAAAAAAAATGTTAAAACTAGAGAGTAAAATAAATAAAATAGACCTAATTTTATAGAAAATATTGGAAAATGATATATCTTTTAAGTATATTTATATTATCAGAAATAGATCACATCTATTCAAAGTAGTATATCTAGACTTTAGAAATCCAGAAATAGTATCTATCTACTTTCCTGTAAGGTTATGTCACGGTAAATTACACTCCGAAGTATTAACACATTTTTCTTTAAAAATGGGCAGTTGGTATCCTATGACAAAATTACCAGAGCTGAGCATAATGAGGTCTAGGTGATTGCGAATAATATATCTGTCTGAAGGGCCAAATTTAAATTACTTTGTTGGTTGTGGTTCGCTCTGTTTTTTTCCTCCATGTAATTTTTTATTTTTATCTATTTATTTTTCTACATTTTCATTTATTATTAATATGAATAATTAGTAAAAATAACAAAAACGACAAAAAAACCTCCTACAAATCCCTACGTTTTTTAGTTTTTACCCGTAGAGTTACCCTACAAACTACGAATTGCATGTTTTACCCTATCGTAGGGTAAAATCCCTACGTGTGGCAACACTGGATTTAGATCTAATTGTTCTTTACCTTTGTAAAACAATGTGCAAAACTTGTGCATGTTATCAAAGGGCTATACTTCTAAGTCCTTTCTTTATCTGCATTTTTCCCTCCATGAACTTTTGAATATTATAAAATGGTTTCTCACTAGCAATTACACAAGGATGTTTGCCATCTGGTTTTCTCTATGTAGATAAAGGCCAACAACATTATAAACTCTTTATATAAATTAGATCATAGCCTGGATCAGTTTTTGAAGCCTGGCGCTCATTATTAGCTATAGTATTACCATATTATTGATATATTGTAGAATGAAAATACCCAAGCAGCTGTAAAATGTCCTTTTTACAGTTGTTGTTTCGATATAAACATAAAAAAAGATGATGGTCAATGGTAGTCAGAAGGAGTACATAGAGTGAAATTCGAGAACTTATAGCTTGAAAACGGTTTGTTTGCGACAGATGGGAGTGCCAAATTCGTTCTTAGCACAGCTGAAAACATAAGGTAGACTTGTTTTAGAATCCAAAAGCCAGTTATGACCTTTAGTAAAATAATACCATTTTTACTATCCTTCTCTCCCAATACTACATGTATTTTTTTCTAGATTGATTTTTATCAGTTTGATGCATGTTTATCCAGTTGCAAGTAATGAGAATTAAGCACATGTCATGCATGTTTACAAATATTGTTGGTACTTAAAAGTATTACTTCTTTTACCCTTCTTTTGTGTGATAAAAATATTTGCTGTATTTACTAGTGCCGGCTAGATTTTTAGTTTTGAATTATTTGTTTTAAAGTGCAATGATTTTAATACCTATTGATTTTAGTGTTCATGATATTCAAAGAAGGAAGTATGTGATCATTTGCCTTTAATCTATAGATACAAAAGTAGAAATTATCAAAATTATGTTTTCAGATGTTTTTCTTATAATGTTCTTTTCTATGTCTGCCTTTTTCGCCAGTAAAACTGAGGATTTTCAAGACCATCTTGATCATATGAGTGTCCTGGAAGTTATATGATTGTAGGATATGATCTTAAATTAAACACACTTAGGCTTAGAACAGCCAAAAAGATTAAGAAGATTAAGTGCTGAAAAAGATACAAATTGATTTATCATGGATGCAAATGGCTCATCAAAAGAGCCAAGATTAATTAATCGTCGCCCTTCAGGGACTCCCCTGGTTCCACTTCATATACCAGCTTTGGATACTTCAGAACCTGTGAGACCAGGAACCAAAAGTCTTTACAATCAGCGATGTCAGCAAGAAAAACAGGAACTCAGAGATGTCGAAGATGAAGGAGTGGATTTGTTTCAAAATTTCTTGAAAGTTCAAATTGAAGGAGATAAAGAGGTTGCTCTTGAGGAGGTGCTTTTAAGGTATTTTTGAGAAACAAAGGCCACTTTTCTTCTTTCTTTAGAGGCTACCAATGAGTTTCTCTTTGGGAGGCCTTTAATTGAAAGTTGGTCATACATCAAAATAATTTTTAAAATTGAATGGAATTTTATAAGGTAAGCCATATAGGCTATCATTGCTTTCATACTACATATCCTTTTTTGCTGAAAGACGAAAATCTTAAGTATGCAATTCTAGAAATGGCTTAGTTTAACAAACTCTTTTTCTATGCCAATTATAAGAATGGAAACTTGTGAACATTGACGAAGAACGAACATGATTTTTTTTTTTTTTTTGCTTTAAACATTACCCTGGCTAAGCTAAATTGTGTTTCAAAAATCCAAATTATTACCACAATCCCTGACATTTTGGTTTTCACTGATACAAACCTGACAAAATGTCCCAGCTATACTAATACTCAAACTGTACAAAATGCAAATTGCCATTATTCATTTGGACTGGCTGTAAGAAATTTATAAAGTAGGCCTACAATGGAGTCTGCTTCATTCAAACTGTTTGGGGACATGAATTTTATATATTTAATTTAGAATTATATATTTCATAAATCTAAATTAAAAATGAGGAAAAATGAATTTGGCAAAAGTGTTTGAATTTTTTTCAATTCAACTTTCAAGCCTTCACAAAAGAAAACGTGTGTTTTCTCTTTGTTTTTGCGGGTTTTTTTTTCATGGCTTACATTTATTTTGGAAGTTATGATTACAAAATCATGTTTTGGAATTATGCAAAATTACTTTGGGTGGAGTAATTTAAATTATCATTTGCAATATTTTTATTTTAGTACTCTTTCAGGTTACAAAAGTGATTTGTGGGTAAAAGATGGATCAGCTCTTCAGCGCAAAGCAAATAATTTCTCATTGACAAAAGAAAGAAAAGCCATTCAAAAGTCTTGCCTCCAGGTATACATAATACAGATTGATCTTGATGAGTCAGATGTTGCTTGTATCACTTTTGTAACAAATAATATTTATATACGTATCTACAGATTGATCTTGATGAGTCAGATGTTGCTTGTATCACTTTTGTAACAAAATATGGTTTTTTCCCCTTTTTCAACAAGTAACCTCTAAACCAATATCTAGGCTCAGAATTTCTAACTCTTTATCCAGTTTTCACTGTTGCAAAATTTGGTTTTTTTTATATTTCTGTCTCTATTGATGGTTTAAAATGCTTAAAATGTGACTTCTGGTTCATTGGACGGGACCGGACTTAAAACATATATAGAAAATTATATAGATCTAGATATGGCTTAAGAAAAATCTCTTCACAAAGTCAGCGGTTGCTCATTTTATAAAGTTGTTGGTTTGGTGCTTTTTTTTTTATTCCCCTCTTTTTTTAAAATAGCCTTACAATACACAAAATTGGGGTGCCCTAAGTTGATATTCTTTCACAAGATGATGAATTGTTTTCTTTTATAAAGAAGGCAAATTTTCTTGAAATATCCATTTATCAGAACAATAAACAGCAAAACATAGCACTGAGTAAATTTCATTGATATTAACGAATATGCAGATTATATTATTTGAAGCAACGTGGCTATGTCAGCCACGTATTTAGTTATGAGCATGACCTATAAGCTTGTAGGTTCCACTGGTATAGAGAAATTACTTTTTTTGTTTCTGACCCTAATCTGTCAATATGTTTGTCGATTTAAAAAATGAATTTTTTGTTACCTCTTGTCTCAAGCTTTTGTGTTAGTCATTTTGCCCTTTCCCTTCTTAAGCATACTTGTTGAAGCCTAGAAATTGACAGATCATGTAGATCTTTAGAAAGTAATGTAGTGCAGTAGTGAAAAAAGTATTACTGTTTTTTTTAATGATGGGACAAAAAACAATTTTGATGGAAAACCCTGAAAATGCGACGTTTTATAACTAAGCTTCACTGATGAGTTTTTCTCTTTCTTTTCAGGTTGACCTGAATATGAGTCATGATGAGTTCAGGGATTTTGTGAATCGGTTTTACTTCCAGCACAGAATGAGCCTCAAGACTATCCTAGGATTGTTTTTCTTATGCTCTGATATCATCCTCCTTGCACTGAAGAGTGGCTCGGAGCTTTTTCAGCAGTTCTTGTTGTGGTCTCTGAAGTTCATCAAAATTGCCATCTCATCGTGGGTTCATCAACAAGGAGGATGGGTACGTTTATCTTCCAGTATTATTGTACAAATGAATGGAGAAATCTCAAATCACATTCAAAATGTTTAATCTGATTTTAAAATTTTTCCCTAAAATGTAGTTTTATCATGTGTTTAGTTTACCATCTTTTATTTGTTTTCTTGCTTTCAATTAATTGTGCTCGTAATTAAAATGTTTTTAATGTTTGTTGGCACTTTACATTATCCAGTGGAACCAAAGTATTTCCAGTGTTTTATTAATGATTTTTTTTTCCACACATACTCTTTCTTTTCTCTTAGAAACTTTTTTTATTCTTAAGATTAAAAGATCAGAAATTTCGCATCCATTGCATGAGCCTGTACTGGCTTTTAGATTTTTTGTAAATCCATTCATCACAAAACTTTCCTGCCTTTTTTACAGTAGTTCATTATCCTTAGTTCCTGGCCCACACCTTATTGCACAGTAAAATAAATCTCACAAAAATTTTTTTGGCAATCAGAACTAATCTTGTCCGGTCTGTATTTTGTTTCTAGGAAAGAAAGCTTGAATAATTAAATTATACATGATCTTTGAACACAATTTTTTAAGCATATTAGGCATTTAGATTGAATGACACATGACTTCCTTTGCAAAGTGTTTAAGAGAAAAAAAAATTGCTTAATCCCCCAAAAAAGTGATACTAGTCTTCTGATCAAAAGCAGTTCCAAAATATCTTTTTGTCTCTTTCTTTAAAAAAAAAAACGCAGCAAAATACAATTTTTTTTTTTTAATTGAAGACTTAACTAAACTTTTCTTAATTGAAAGACTGTTCATGGCAATCAGAGAATAGTTTGGATTGGTTTGAGTTTAGAATATAGCCAGTCCATGACAAGGTGATCTCAGGCTTTCAGGCCCTCCATCAGGCCAAGACGCCAGTGGTGGGACTCGAACCTGCGATAGAAGGACGATCAGAGAATGAAATCGTAGTTTAATTATACTTTATTCAGTGACTTCTGTTGAGTAATTTATGCATGGTCACTTCAAGCAAGTTAATTTTTCTCTTTGAATCCATGCTTTATTGTAAGTAAGCTGTGCATAATTATTAATAAAAAGATTTTTTCAGCAGCAACAAATTTTTCATAAACTTTGCTTTTTTTTCCCCTCTAGTCAGCAGTTCTGAAGATGCCTGTTCATCCTTTGCTCAAAGTCTGTTTGTGGATGGCTGTCTCAGTGGCAGCTTTGTTTGCTCTTATTCGATTGAACAAATGGAAGACTTCTTGAAAGTAACCTGTGAAAAATCTTCAGACATAATGACACATGACTCATTTACATGCAATGCTCAGCTAAGAAAAGTACAGATCTTTATTGATTTTCATGAGATGATAAGCATATTACTTTAAGAGATTATGCCTTTGCACAATTTCCATTTGGAAATAAATTGATTGTGTGAAAGCATTTATCTTGTTTGTTGTGTTGTATGTCTTTTTTTTTTTATTTTTTTTTTTTATTAAAATCCATTTAAAGTCGACTAGAAAAGATTTATTACTGCTTAGAGTCTCTGCTCATCCCAGTTCATTTTCTCATATGTATCTCACCTTAGAAACTTTCTTCCATCTTTTTCTCATGCTATTGAAAGGTAATTTTGTATGTCAGTAATGATTCATTCTTGCTAGGCCATGTTGGAAAAAAAAAAGTAATTTTTTAAGTTATTAAAGTCCTACGGGGCTTAGACAAAAATTTTATTTTGATTTCTGTAACTGAATTTTTTTTTAATTGTGAGTCAAATCAAAATTGGTCATGCCATAATGCTCTTTTATGTCTTGCTCCTTTGTTTTTGTGTCAATTCTGATTTTCAAATTTTGTTTTGTTTTTTTTTCTTTCCACCTTGGTAGTTTCTATTCATCAATGTCCATTCTAGTCATGTTTTGACAGGAAGCTGAGAAAATTATCTGTAATGTGCAATTATTTTGTATATTTTCACTGTTTCAAAAATGATGATTATCTGTTTGCCAAAATCAGTGGTCAGTATGTCTATACTCTTGCCCAACATTCACATTTTGTTGAAGAAGTCCCAGATTTCAGTTTTCAGAAAGTTTGATCGGTAGCATTTTACAGCTTTATCCTTTTCCTTCAAACTTAGAAGAGTAGTATGCAAGCTTTAAAGGATGTTGGTAATGTTGTCATAAACTATCATAAATTTAACAGCTACCTCAATTTTAACTTGTGAGAAAAAAAAAATTTAATGATGTCCAAGAATGCATTCTTGATGAAAGGACTTGATGTATTGGCCATGATGAGAAAATGAAATAAAAGCAAGGCAGGTTCAGTGGCCTCCCTTTTGAAAGGCAAACATCTAATCTAAAGGTCGTTTAGTTTCATTGAGTAAAAAGTTATGAGAGAAAATCCAGGGATTTGCAGTAACTTTGCGGAGTTTTGTAGTTTCTCCTGTGTGTCTCGTTTGCATTGACTTGGATGTATCGCAAAATGACAATCAATCAATAAATGAAAAACAGGCAAAACAGCCAATCAAAACTGTTTAACTCTTTGATATATTATTCTATGATGTCATTTTATATAATAAATTACAGGACTGTTAAATTCTGCCACCCTGTCTTTAATACATTATTCTACCATACTATCTCATATATAATAAATAAATTATCTTATCAGTAAACTTCCATGGACACCCTGGCCTGAAAATGACCAGACGGTTACCTGGTTGTGGATAAAACATTTTGGAGCTTTTGAAAATGTTGAAAAAAATTACATGTGTTAGATTAATATCAGCAGAGTATTTTTCATGTATTGAATGAAAATTGCAATAACATTTATTCCTCTGGTCTTTTGAATTCTCGTAGCTCAATCCATATTTTAATATACAAAAATATAATAGCCTATTTACAAAATCTTCACTCTCTCTCACTCCACTCAAGGGGGAAACATTTACTTCATTAAGTCATTTTAGTAGCTTTTTTTAAGTTCCAGGTCATTTTTCAGCATTTTGTTTTAAATTTTTTTTTCAGTTTCATTACAACAAGAACAGAGGAGTCTTTTAAATGTTCATTGTTTCACCGATAACTTCAAACATGATTATAAGTTTGCTAGATGTGTTTAACTGTCTAAGGATTCATGTTAGAGATTTAAATCCATATATAATCCAAAGCCTTGAGGACAAGTTGTTCAGATGAACGATTTGCACGGTACTCTTTATTGTGAAAGTAATTTTGCTAAATTGAAATTGTTTTTAATACAATGAATTGTTTTGATTGTTCTTTAAAATGCATCAGTAAACCCTACAGTTAAATTCTTAATGACCAAAATATATATATATAGAGAGAGAGAGATATAGATATATATATATTTTTTTTTTCCACTTTATAGACTTATTTCATTGCTCCCTCAATCATATTTTTGTCTTTTTACTATACCAAGTGACTTTTACCTGTTGCAAGGGAAGTGAAAGGTAGATTTTTCTGAGCTTATTGTAGAATCACTTGGTTTTTTTTTCATTGTAGATTTAGTGTTTTTGTTTGCATACAATGACACAATTTTTGCACATTTTATCTAAACATTTTCAAAATTTCAACATTCATGATAGAAGCATGTCAAATGAATGGTAATACATGTATTGATTTGGTGTCATGCTTGATAGGAAGTTGGAGACATGAACAATATACCATCCCCAAAATTTTGAAATTCTGAAGAAAATCTTGGAATCGATTTAATTGGAATGCTCTCTTTATTACAAAGGCATCTCTCATAATCATTAAAAATATTTAATATTTAGATTTAGTTGTCATTTTTTTCTCTGGTTAGTTAGGATTTATAGCTTCTTTATAGATATATATTTTTCTCGCTTTCTTCAAACCTCATGTAATGACCTCTATACATTGTATAAACTGAACATTCATGGATACGTTCCTTTTTCTTGTATTTATTTATTCTTTTTAATTTAATTTAATTTTTTTTTTGGTTTTTTTTTTTGCGTTTTAAGCTTTTGAAATTTTCTTCTTAGAAGGTA
>BLXT01008590.1:238306-248917 GCA_019648995.1 Plakobranchus ocellatus | reverse complement strand
CCCCCCCTTTCTTTTTTCTCAAATACAAAACAAAAGTACTCTGTGACTTTGCAGATGCACACAGACATGAAACGCAATACATAATTTTGGTAAGCGCAATCCCAGAGATGCAGATTTTTCTTTTTTTCTCTCTTTTTTGTTTGTTGTTTAATATATGCTTGAAGGAATACGCTAAAAAGTATAATAATATGCTTATGTGTGCCAAAATCTGCTGATGTCAATTACCACAGGAAAGGTGTTGAATTTTTTTTTTCCAAGATACATTCCCATCCCTTCTTCAATAAGATATCCCCTATACACTCCTACAGCTTTTCGCAAAAATGAAATGACATTATTTCATGGAAGAGCATAAGTCTGGGAATTTTCTAAAAGAAATTATAAACGCCTATGCTGTGTCTTGATTTTCCCATGGGTTTTGCAACGTAAAAGTAAAATATGTCCAGCAGTTAGTTGAGATGTGTTTTATATATTAATATATGTATATTATGAAAGATTTTGTTTCTAATGATAGAAAATGAAAAATGTATGCATGAAACTGGTCCCGACGATACATTTGCCCTATTTTTTCCATATCATTATCTGGTAACATAAGAAGATATTTCACATATTTAAAAGTGATCCCATAAAAACTTATGAATAAAAATTGCAATAGGACTCGAGAGAAGAAGAAAAACCTGCCATACTTAATTTGCATGATAAACTGTAAAAGACACTGTCTTGAATGTACTTTTTCAAAACATTATTCAACATATCAATGTAAATGTACGTGTGTCAGTATCAAAACCCTTTTCTATTCTTACTATATATATGCATCAACCAAATACCTCACATATAGTAAAAAAATCATTGTGAGTATTAGAGCAAGAAGCATACATTTAAATGTATATACATGTACCTAAGGCAAAGAATGAAGTAGAACTAATTAACATTATCTTATCACGCTGTAAACTACTTGCAACTCTAAAATGAGCTGAAGAAAAAGGATATTTTTTAAAAATATTTGTTAACCACTTGACTACCACAGTACCAAGCCTGTGAATTACAGTCTCCTCAGTAGACCGTTCTGCACCCTCCATACACATTGGCTAGCTCTACCATTAAGACTTGAATGTTGTTTATCTCCAGTATATATAAGGAACTGCATTTTTAAAACAGCATCATCCAATAGGCCAAATTTGAGCAAACATTTGAATTAGACCAAGAACTTAAAGAGAGTAGTGGGATATAAAGTATGAAAATCACCCTGCATAACACTCTGCAAATTTCCTGCACTTGTATCTGTATCTATGACTTTGCTTCTCTTACAGTTCGATGTAATCCTCTCTACTTAGTGAGTTGTTACATGCATCTTGATTTTCTAGTCCTGGTGGTATAAGTTATGTCATCTGAGTATCTAGAGTCAACTAATAACCCAGGCATGAACTTAAGATGCCAGAAACTATGAAACCTTTATACAGTAGAATTCACCTAAATTGAGCTCTGATAAGTTAAGGGGATCTTATATTCCTAAAAAATTGTTGGAAAGATGATATTGTTTATTATACAATATAATCTCCCCAAGAATATTCACTTATCAGTAGTGCACTGTGATGTGTTGATTACAAATTCAGTCTGGCATGAAAGAGATTAAAAATTTATCACATTTATATTTAGGACCCTGCATGACAAACTTTACTGTAACGGAAATTAGCTTTAAACATTTAATCTTTTATTTCATAAGAAGAAAAAAATTGCATTCATGCTGTTCAAAAATGTAAAGCAAGTTTTAAAGATATCTTAGATAATGAAAATAGCTGAACTTGCTAAAGACAGCTCAGGTTGAGTCGTTTCATAATCTCAAACATTTCAAACCAAGTTTCAAAATCTCCAGTACCTTACATTTTGAACAGTAATGTTGTTGTACCAACAATTACCAAAATGACTCCTTTTTCTTTGCCTTATATTACATCTTTACTTTTTTTTATTTGTTTACTCACCTTAGATGACTTATGAAACAAAAGCACAATCAAAGAAATCATTTTGTAGAAAGGTGATCAAAGACAACTATTGCAAAATGTAAATAACATGTTCATATAATAAATGCATGCATAATTGTGGACCAGAACAGCAGGCTTTCTCTCATGTATTGCAAGATGTCACACAAAAACAATGCATACTATTAATAAAACTAGAATGTTTAAAGCAGACTGAGATCATTGATGAACAATAAAACACAAAGGAGAGAAAAAAAAATTGTAACAAATCTTGGTTTCTTAATGAGAAGACAGCACTTGAACGTGAGAAAAAGTGTTAAAAGAAAAACGAAAATTTGTATTCCTTGTACATGTATAGCATATTATACAACGATTTACATAAGATGTTACTTAAGAAAACCATAGTTATTAGAGAACTGATGTAAAACAAAGATATTTTCAATAGTTAACTCCGCTTCAACCATGTGATATCATTGAATATCACAATGCAAAAATAATATTAAAAAAGAAAAAAAAGGCAGCAGAGTTTCCAGCCATTGCTGATCAGAACAAAAACTTTACAAATATACTCAGCTTTCACTCCTTCTTCTGCCGTAACAACATAACAACAACTTTATCTACCTAGTGCAATCTTCATTTTTATCCCTTATTTTTTTTTTTGGCATAGCTGGAGCAGAGTCAACACAATAACAATGTGGAGAAAAGAGTAAAAATATCAGTGGATTTGAACAAGCGAGATGTAGCATGGGTTTGTTTTTGTTTTTAAACTCACTTTCCTAAAACTGATTTGATATCAAGAGTCTTCCCAAAACTTGATGTGACTGGGAGTATTTTGTAAGTACAAATAAAACCACAAATCATCTTTATCAAACATTTGTTACATCTTAACTCACAAAGAACAAAATGTAAAGATAGAATGCTTTCACAGTTTTGTGAATTTACTCCATAACATTTTTAAGAAAATTGAACATTATAGTTTAACTAGTGGTAGACATAGTTCCTGTGATTGAAAATATAAGTAGACTGCACAAAAAGTTTAGATTTAAATAGCTTTAAATTTTATGAAGAAACGAAAACATGCCTACCTCAAAAGCCCAGCTTTTGGTATGTACTCCCTCCAACCTCATGTGTTAAATTGGACACTTAGAGTCATTAACGAAAAAAATAAGTCCGCATAATATGAAACTCAAATTTTAATTGTGAAAATGTGATGCCTTATGTCAAACCTAACACTCACCATCATGACTTGCATAAAGTACATGGATGCGACAACATGTTTTATGTTAGTGAAAAAATACCTCGCAGTGTGACAGAACAGTGTAAAGAAGTACTCATGTCATACTGGTATTATTGTGGACTAACTTTCCTTTAAAGAAGGTCGTTTATTGTTATAAAACTGGAATGTTGTTTATTTTTGGGCCTCTCTGTGTTGGTATAAATAAAAAACCTCATAACCATATAAAGACATAAATTAAGTTGGATATAGATGTAGTTATAATGATGAGCAGGTTGTCATAGTTGCAGCATGAGGAACTAATCAATAGGAGACTGTAGATTTTTTGTCTGCAGCTAAATAACTGGTAGCCTTAACCACACCACCTTGATAAAGGCCTTGATAATACTTCATACTCTGACCTATGTCACTGAAACCCCAGCCTCTTTTTTCCTTTAAAAAAATCTGTCTCTCTCTCTCTCTCTCACTCTATTTCTCTTTCTCTCTCTCACAAACACATACACAAGTGTGCATGATTCCTGTTAAGTAGTTTAGAGACTATGACTGATGATTCCACAAGATCCTGATCTGTTCATGACTGCAGTGGTAACATACCACTGTGTTAGCGTACTTCATCAGATTCTATCTGCCTGGGCATTTCTTCTCTTCCTGTTTAACCCTCTTCACTGTTCTAAACTGTTTCTCTACCTTAAGTCTCCCATTCTGCAAATTTCTCCCTCTTTTTTTGAAGTTTTTCATTTATCCCAGGCGGCACGGTGGGCCAGTGATGATACACCATCACATCATATACTCGCAGACTATTACTCACTCTCTATGATGCCATATATTTTAGAGGCAATTTAGGTCTTCAGAAATCATGATTTCCAGACAAAGGCCTGACATGGTGAGTTAAGGCAGCCCTGTTGCATGCATACTGCTCTGTGGTTGGTGTCATTATGCACGAGCTGCACTGAACAATTTTGACACTGCTTCTACTTTTAAGGTGTTTATATAGATTTTATACATTTTCAAGCAAGGATGTTAGAAAAATATGGATAGATATATATACACACACTCGCACATACATCATTAACCAAAATTCAATCTAATCCTAGTCTTACTGCACAAGTTTCAAGATATTCTGCATGTATGTACATACATAAATATATATATATGTATAGATATATACAACAGCATGTGTAAAAAGAGTCCTCTTCTGATCCCCAATATGAACAAAATTGTCGTTCTTTTCATAACAATTAATTTCTTATTCCTATTACTATCCTTGTTTTGACACTTCTAAAGTCTTTTCAAATTTCAATATATAAACATACTAGCAGCATTCCAACTTGGTTTCAAATGGTCAACTACCTACAAGGGTTTGTTAATTCCTAAAATATCCACCCTTGATTTTCAAAAACCATTAGAGGTAAGCTAATTTTGTACCAGTTAATTAAACCTTTAAAAAAAAAAAAAGAAACTCAGAGCAAAAAGTACATTGCTCCTCTCACATTTTACTGGCCACTTTCAGTTCAATGGGAGTTGTCTATTTTAACAAATCAAAGTCTGAATTTCAGACTTGGGGGGAAAAATCTTGACTTGAAATGCCAGCATCACAACCATAATAACACAATTTCAACAAAGCTACATTTTAAGCTTGTATTGGCTTTCCTTGTTGATTGAGCCCAGCCAAAACCTCTTGAGTACAAAAAGGCCATGATTATGGTTTTGATAACATGTGACAAAAACAAGAATGGGAAAAGTGTTGGAATATATCAAGCAGCATATTAATAGGTTTTTAGTTCCTTTGGGTTTTCATATTACCTCTGTTTTATTGCTGTCAATGCCTTTTCAACTTTTCCAAACAAAAACAAGAAAAAAAAACAAAACAACAAAATATTCATTATGTACTGACGGGTTTAATTATACCTCCACCCACTTCAATCCCAAAACTTGGAACAAAATCAGGGATGTGACAAAAAGTAATTATTAGTTTGTTTCACATTATTTACTGAATGCAGAATTAATCATTTCACAACCACCCAAGAATATGAGACTTTTAATCCAAGCTGCAGAGTAAGACCTAATATTTAACAACCATTATAAATCAATTCAATCCAAACTTTCAACACATTGATAAACTTGTAAGTTTTACAGATTGATAATTCTTACACTTCATCAGACATTTTTTTTTACTTAAAAACGTTATAGAAAGTGGTTTTCCTTATGAAATTAAAAAAAATTTTTTAGATTTTTTTTTAAAATAAAAATCATCTGGTACTCAAGAACAAGTCAAGTAATGAGTACAAACTGAAAAAGTGAAAGACTTTTTGCCCCTTTTTTTTCTTACAAAGCCTCTTCATTACTCCGCAGATCTAAGGGTCTCTGCTCCCTTTTATTAAATTGCACTTTGTCCAAAGCACCAAAGCTCTAAAAGAATTTCCCACAACATCTTTGGCGATAATTTCACTTTCTTGATCACATGTGTAGTATATCAATCAAGTCCAATCACATTTCATTGGAAATTTTGTAAACTGAAGGTACTTGAGCATGTTACTATTAGTCTTAAGGTTTCTAAAGGGTTTAACTCTATTCTGCTAATTTTAAATGACTGTTCCCGATTTCTAGAACACTTTAAGCCCCTCGCCTTTGAATGTACACTAAGTTGCTTTGCCATTCAAGCAAACAAACAAAAAAAGTCCTAGTAGTAAAATATGTTACACCTAGAAAGGGAAAAATCTGGCCGAGAACTGTTAGAAACTTGGCACACTATGGATCACATAGTATTAAAAAAAGTGAGTCCATTACTTTGTCCAAGCATCCGGGAATCAAGAGTTGGGTCCTGATTGCTCTTGGCACATGGCATTCAAAGATAGTTTGCCATTGTTTTCCTTGCTGCCTTAACTTTTACCAGATCTCAAAGAGACCTAACTCATAGTCTTGGGAATTAAATTTTCAAGTGGGGGCTCAAAATTAGAAAAAGAAACTTGTTTTTCAGAGAAGCATATATACTTATAAATAATGTTAAGTCTATTAATATCAGTATGATTTTCTTTAAAGTCTTAATTATCTGTATGTTAAACCAAGGCATTTTCAAAACAAACACAAGGTAGTTTCTACTATATAGTGCAATGTTTTTACAATTACATTCCACAGGCACAAAATGATTGCATCGAAGGAAGAACCCTAACGCAAATGAGAATTTACAACCACAAATACATGTGTTAAAAGCTGAATTCTGAGACAGGCACAATGACTGAAAGTCATCGCTGAGCATTGGGGGGGAGACATTTTTGTGGACAGGACTTAAGTACAAACATGTATGGAGAGCAACATCACTGGACAATGCCGTGGTTATTGAATATTCTGATAAGATTCCCTGATGTTTCTCACATGATGGTACAGCAGCATTAGCCTTTTCCTTCAGTGTGAGGAAATTTGCTTGATAATCACGGGAAATGGTGTTTATGGCTTTAGAAAACATTTGACAAGTACCATCCAGTTCTTGGTTGAGTGGCCTACCTGCACCATATTCCCAAGATAAATCCTTGTCACACAAACACATCAGATCTATAAAATGAGTCTGCATAAAAAAAAATAAAAAAAACCAGAGGAAAGTCCCTTGCTTCTCACGGTCAAAATTTATGTTCATCCATCAACGTGTTTAAGTCTTCAAAAATTGGCTCCACAAATGGCTTGTATGCGTCATTTGTAAAAATAGCGTCCAACAAATCTGGCTCACAAAATGTGTTGAAAACAAGGTCGACTCGATTCTTGGTTTTGTCTGTGGTATGCCGCTCAATGACCTTTTGCAACAGCTGTCGGCACTCTTCGATATTTTTGCGAAGGAAGTTCTTGTCATATGTAAAATCCACCTAAGGAGGAGTGTGGAAAAGAGAGTAGAAGAGGAAAAGAAAAGAAAAATTATTTTCATCATGCCCATCAATAAATTACCAAGTTAGATTAATGATGCCCCAGTAAAGAAAATTCCTACAGTAAGTGTGGCAAAGCAAGATATGGCTGTTTAATCAAGCAAAAAGGCCCTGTAGATGTAGGCAAAAATCATAAATATGCTTAACTTACTTTCAAAAGCAGTGACCACAATGCAAATGCCCAAAAAGAAAGAATGTAATATCTTTTCTCACATGCACTTTTTTTGTATCTTACAACTTTCAATTGAATGCGGTGGCTGTCTATGGATATTGACATAATTGAGCTACTTTTTTTCCTGCTGTTGTGTAATTAATTCAGACAAAAAGGAAAATAACTTTGCAAGTCCTACCTCATGGAATGATACAAAAGTCATGGCCAAGGAATGAAACTTTTGCTTGAACTGCTCAACAAAGTTCAGCTCTTCCCGATTAAATTGATCGTTCTTGTACATGATCCCCAGCTGCAAATGAAAAAAAAAAAGCATATTATGATCAAATAGAAAAATTATTTAAATACAGAAATAGAAAAAAAACAAGTCTTGATGATATTATGATCAAATAGAAAAATTATTTAAATACAGAAATAGAAAAAAAACAAGTCTTGATGAAACCCTTGGCAATGACAATGTAAAGTATCTAATTGCAACCAATCAAGTGACAACCTTCAAATTCAAAGATAACTACTTTTGCTTGAAAATACAGATCTGGTTTTAATAATGGTGCATGAAGATAATGTCATGACTCAATAGTCAAGGCCTCTCATTTACACTGATCGAAACCAATTGCAGAATAACTGTAGCAAAAACCATCGAGTTTGGATTTGCCCTTAGAAAAGTGTCCAGGGGAAGGGTCCTGCCGTTTCCAAGCACAGAGCATTGTGGGCTATTTTGCCATTGCTTTCCTTGATGCCTCTACTATAGGTGAAGTTTAAGATGTCTAGCTAACCAATTGTGGTTGGGTGCACAACAATTTTAATCCACAACCTGTCAAAGGCAATTAAACTGCAATATGTGTGAAAACATAGACATTCTCTTTCGAAATGATAAAATGCACCACAATGAATTAAAAGTACATTGTTTATTGTATAGTACACCTCTACAGTTTACGTCAATGCAAACATGATAACATACCTTTATCACTGACTTGATGATGTACTTTAAAATCTTGTCTGCCTCTTTTCTGTTTTCTTTGTACATCTTTAGAACCTTGTGTGTGTTGTCTAGAACTCGACCTGTAGTATCGTCGATGAAGCTCATGGCAATCTTTTTGCTTGACATCTTTCCCAGCAGCTTCTTCTGTGCCCTCAGGCCTAAGCCGCGGCTGTCAAACCCAGCACCTGGCTCAGCCACTGCAGATACACAAGTTAAATGATGATGATGATGATAGCTATGACCCACTCGCAAATCATTCACAAGTAATAGAAATGTTCAAGATAAAATAGAGAAACCAAATCTGTTTATAGACCCCCGGAAACCACACAAAAGAAGGGCAGATAAGCTAGAGATCTAGGCCAGTACACAGTGTTATAGGCAGCATGGCATGCTTATCCTCAAATTCAAATTAAAAGAACATATTAGACTTTTCAATGTATTTAAAAGGTTGGTATTATGGTTTATGGTAAATGTACTTATTAAATCCAGGTGGGTTTTTATGGATTGTTTGTCTGTCCATCTTTAAAAATACATTTGGGTTTTTACGAGCCATCTCAAAATCTCCCATTATTTAAATTTCGTAATATTTGTATGTCTTTCCTTGAGGACATGAAGAGTTCTATTCAATGTGAGCACACTGAGTGTACAAACAGTTTGGCTTGTGTTACACATAACAACCATCAGATGAAGCAAGCAACAATTCATGGTAAGACTGAAAGAGGAATGAAAGAGACAGTATATGATTTCCATAATTTTTTGGCACTGTCATGATTCTAGTATGTCCTGTCAATCAAATTCATTTAACAAAGAGCGGAGATGAAGAAAAGAGAGAGAGAGAGAGAGAGAGAGAGAGAGAGAGAGAGAGAGATGGAGACAGCCAGAGAGAGAGAGAGAGCCAGAGAGAGACAAAGACAGAGACATACAGAGAGAGAGAGAGAGAGAGAGAGAGAGAGAGAGAGAAAGAAAGACGGAGCCAGAGCCAGAGAGAAAGACAAAGACAGAGGAGACATACAGAGAGAAAGACTCCTGCCACTGCGCACACTACTATTATTCTAGCTAATGCTGTTGCTGCTGCTACTGCTACTGCTGCTGCTGCTGCTGCTGCTACTACTACTGCTGCTGCTGCTGCTGCTGCTGCTGCTGCTACTGCTACTACTACTACTACTACTACTACTACTACTACTACTGCTACTGCCCACACTACTATTACTATAGCTTTGCTGCTGCTGCTGCTGCTACTGCTACTACTACTACTACTACTACTACTACTACTGCTACTGCTGCTGCTGCTGCTACTGCTACTGCTACTACTACTACTTCTACTACTACTACTACTACTACTACTGCTGCTGCTGCTACTACTACTACTACTACCACTACTACTATTACGATTTCTTCTGCCAGAACCGCTACCGCAAGAAGAAGGGGGGGATCCAAAAAAAAAAAGAGGGCAAGCAATCAAAATCATCGATACAGTATATCTATGACATTACAGAGAATTTTGTTCTTCTTTCCTCTGTTCATCATAGGAGCTGAAAAAAGCAAAGCAGCAATACAGCAAAGAGGAACAATAGCAATCAGCAACAATCTTATAATATTTAGACGCCACACACCCACTACATACTTGTTTTTCTCCCCCTTCTTTTTTTCACTAATGACTTGGAAGCGCTTTCTCTCACTGTAGAGTAGTGTTGTGTTAGCCACTGGCCCTCTAGTGACCCTCATCAAAGGTAGCCGCCGCCCGGACTCTGCCTGTTGCCTGTTGCTGACTTTGCCTGGGTTACATCAGACCAGGCGAAACCATCAATATTGCAATGACATTGACAGGTGCGGCTCCCGTGCTCGCTTTCCGATGTCGACGAAAAATGTGTCAAAAATGCGATGAAAGGACTTTTTTTTGTGTGTGTTGGCGATCGGTCTGCAACCGTTACGGTCTCGCCTCACGTCTGCTTCACCTCTGCTCTGCAGCCAGCGAGTATCCTTGAGGAAATGCGCCCAGACGTTGATTAGCCTGAAGTTGTTTTATTTTTTTTTCAGTCAATTTATGCCTTCAGAATGGAGGTGTTGATTTTTTGTTTGTTTGTTAACCTTTGTAATTCCTTCTTGTGCACCTGTCCTTGCCTCAAGTCTTGATTACACTGAAGATTTTATCCTTCACTGCTCTGTGAAAAAAAAAAAGATAACAATGTGATTGAAGAGGAAAAATAAAAAAAAGGAATTAACGATCAGTTTGTTCCGAGGGTTAATAAAAAAAAATATTTTTTAAAAAGCAGTAATTGAGAAGCGAATGGAGAATGTCCTAAAAATGTTGTCAGAATATAACATAACAAATTGACTGATGC
>BLXT01008590.1:196572-211575 GCA_019648995.1 Plakobranchus ocellatus | reverse complement strand
GTATACAGATCGCCATAATCAGACAAGATGTGATATATGTACCATGGTTTGCCATCTTCTATGTTCTTCATCTATGAAGATATACGGATCGCCACAATCAGACAAGATGTGATATATGTACATGGTTTGCAATCTTCCACGTTCTACATCTATGAAGGTATACAGATCGCCATAATCAGACAAGATGTGATATATGTACATGGTTTGCCATCTTCTATGTTCTACATCTATGAAGATATACGGATCGCCACAATCAGACAAGATGTGATATATGTACCATGGTTTGCAATCTTCTATGTTCTACATCTATGAGGATATATTACATACGGATTGCCAGAATCAGACAAGATGTGATATATGTACCATGGTTTGCAATCTTCTATGTTCTACATCTATGAAGATATATTACATACGGATCGCCACAATCATGCAAGATGTGATATATGTACCATGGTTTGCAATCTTCTATGTTCTACATCTATGAAGATATATTACATACGGATCGCAACAATCATGCAAGATGTGATATATCAATTGTTCCCAATGGGAATTATTTTATTAATATTAGTTCTAAACTGGATCAAAGAATCTATATCTATATCTAATCTGGCCCCTGATGTTATCTAGGGGTGTTTATTTTTCTCAAAATCCCTGGAAATCTCCAAATCATCAATTTTAGTGTCAAAAGGCAAAATATCACCAGCCTAAGTGATTCTTTATTGACAATACCGAAGACCACCTATTCCAAAATAGCTTGTTGTGTGGTGGGCAAATTCATTTTATTGCTCCAGACCTGCCAACCTCAAATTGTTCTCACAGGAATATTCACCTCTACTCACAGGAATTTAGAAAATCTCACAGGAATATGCCAGTATACAATTTAATGCGCATGAATAAACCGTATTACACCTTAATTATATACTCGACCATAGACATTCCATAACATTTAAGTATAATATCAGAGGATAATTTGTGAATTTTCCACTTTGAAGATGGAAGAAAGTATCTCCCTACTCACTGCCATTAGTCCAATATCACCATTTATCAAGCCTGAAAGACCTGCAGGCTTAGGGCCTGGTCTGAATGATGAATTTTTTTAAGGTGCACTACAGTGTATAAAATTCAAAATCTAGCTCACACAATAAAGGGTTACATGGAAAAAAAAAAAGAAAATCTATGCGAGACAGGTCTACAGAATCTCAGTGAGGCTTAAAATTGTGATCTATTGTTTATTAAATAAAAGAAAACATCCAGTTTTCCTTTGCTCTATTTGAAATTACAGAGATCCCCACAAGTCATGTCGGCCTAGTACAATGTATTCAACTTCCATTTAATGCGATTTTAACTTTTTACTGCTGCTGCTGCTGCTACTACTCTAGATCTACTACTTACTAAGTACTACTATCACTGCTAGCAGAAGCAGCTCCAGCAGTAGCAGATGTAGTAATCGTAAAGTGAAAAATTACATAAATTAGAGCCATAAAGTGAATATATACCCACCATATGATTTGGTGAGTGCTTTTTGAAGTCTACCAAAGGGTTTTCGGGGGATTCCAATGGCTTCCTAGTAATTCCATTTAAGGGCTTTTGAGGGATTCCAAGGGATTCCTGATGATTCCTTGGAATTTCGAGAAAAATAAAAAAATGTTCTCTAGCCTACCTAATCTATATTATTTACGATGTGATTATTCTCACCCCTGGTTGAGAATAAAAATTTCCGTCATCCGCACACGGGGGTGAGAATACTAAATTCTCTTATTAAAATTCTCACCCCGGGGTGAGATTCCAGGTACCTACGTTGTTCTCATCCCCTCTACGAGATTACCGTTCAACTATCATCTATATCTTCCCATGTTCCCGCCGTTTTGGCGTACTTGTTCTCTGGTCATTACTAGTAGAATTAAGTAAAGACTTCACACCAAAAGAATAAGTTAAATTATTAAACGAAGAAACGGTACAAAATTTAAAGGGACGAAATGCTTTTCTAAGTCTTCATTTAAAGGGACAATATGCTTTTCTAAGTCTTCAAGTGAAGTGCTTCGGTTCATGTGATAACTGGTTTACATTTATGCACTTCCGATTGAGAACAGTGGTAAAATATCCTCCTATAGGTTACCTCTGCACCAGTTTTCCTTAACGACAAAAAAAAGAACCGCAACCATTCATTTCATATATATTAAAATAACAAAAATCATTACTACTACTAGTACTAGACATTACATTTTCCACTAGGTTGATTTTAAGTTTTATTTTTTAAAAATCATATATACATTCTCAGAAAATACACTTATTTTTCATCGTTCGAGCAATCCTTTATAAAGAGTCTTTGGGTCCCTTTTTTACATTTTGAAAGCAATCAAGGGTAAAAATGCCCAATTTCATTAGAATTAAAATATTAAAATTCTAGGGAGACTGACTGTATAATCGCCTAGAATTCTAATTCTTATTTTATAATTAAGGTAAAGAAAATCTATTACAATATTAAATACATTTTTAAAATTAGGGTTTAGATAGAGATAAGAATGTCAAATAAGAGGTTGTGGACGAGCACAGCCACCACAGAAGTACCAGTAGATCCTTTCTTTAATTTCTAGCTTATCTAGGGGAAGGAAGGTTGCGTAAGGTAGAACAGTTCAGGCAAAACAAGACAAACAAAAGTTATAATTACAAAAGTTTTTATGGATCTAAACAACACATGAATTGTATTAATCATAAACAATAAGAATGGTAGAGTGAGTAGCCAGGAGTAAAAATGTGATGGCCGTCATTGACGTCTCATTAAAGGAAATGGATATTATTATTTACGCAGAAGAAAACAAAAAATAGTAGAGATCAAAGCGATAAACGGCGGGGTGAGAATAACGAATTCCCCATACTCTCAGCCCGGGGTGAGAATAACGACTTTCTTATAAATATTCTCACCCCGGGGTGAGAATAACGACAGCCTATTATTTAATTTCTGATATTTAGATTAGATATATAATCTAATCTAGATCTAGATCTAGGTTTAGATCTTGTTTCAGTTAAAAAAACTTGGCGCTTTTTCGATTGTAACCACCCTGACTTTTTATATAAAGATACTGTATTATCCGATAGGAGCAAACGAAAAAAGTGTCAAATTGTGTAGATTTTGTGTGAAAACAATACTATTTTCATTAAACTAGGCCTGCGACCTTTTCATTTCGTAGGTGGATTAGGAAGATAGAGCCAGACCGAATAATATAGCTAAAATATAATCTAGGCCTGCATAAAAAGTCGGGGTGGGAACAAACGAAAAAGCAACAAAGACTTTACCTAGCCAACTCCAACCCGACCGGCTGCCAAGTTTCTGAAAAAATAATGATTTGATCAATCGATGAATGGCATTTTAGTCTCTTTAGACTGTCTGAGCATGTTTCATGAAGAAAACTCGATTTGAATTTAGTGCAAATAAATTTCTTATCAGCTGATGATAGTGGAGATCTAAACAAACACAAAACAACCTACCACAAAAAAAGTTTCAGAACTCTCGAATGTTTTGGTATTCTCATAAAACTTTTAATGTGGACAATATCGATTTTTCTTAATTTCTTTTTTGCGCGATTCTTTACCGATATGTACTGTTTACATTGTCTGCCATGACTTTTCATTTTAGCGGTACTAAAAAGTGAACACAACCACTGCATGCGCCACTATTATTTTAAAGAAATAGAATGAATCCATATCAAATATTCCTGAAAAAAAATTAACACAATGCAAAAAAAGCATTGCTCAATGATCAACAAACAACATGTTCAACAAAATATACAAAGCTTCATCGTGTATCGCAAACAATCGTTAGAATATTTCAGGAAAATCGATTCAGATAAAATCTATGAAGGTAATCTCTAAGAACATACATAATAATATAAAAAGAAGTTGAACAGTAATAAGATCTATGTTCTGGGCGCCTTGCTTAGAGAAGAAAAGCTTGTTGGCAATAGTCTCAGCTTACTTTCCCTCAACATTTTTTTTCCTTTATTGTTTTGTGTAGACAGTTTTAGTGGATAAGCTCACTTAGACCTATGGTACCAAGTGCATTTATTTGTAGGTCTCGTTCAAGTTTATAATGGATCAACAAAATCTGGTGAGGTGATTGAATAATAACATTTTGTGACGAAGCAACTAAATTTGTTCGATAGCGTCCTACAACGGGATTGCAGAGATTGGCTATGGTTTTAAAGTTGACCTTTGTGCCAGGTTGCTTCACGACATAAAATAACATTTAATGGAAAGCTTAAAATTTAAAAAAAGCACAACTCAACTCTTGATTTTCATTTGCAATACAATCGTTCTAAAGTTGTCACAAACCAATCTGCAATTAAAAAAAAAATTATCTCTGTGGCAGCAAGGGATTTTCAGTTCCATCTCACGGGCACCTGTAAAGAAATGATACAATGTAGGTTAGCTAGATTAAACGGGTACGGTGTACTTCTTTTGAGTAAAATTAGTAGGCTTACCCCATTGCAAATCTGTATCCAGCTGTGTGCTGTATATAAAGTAAATGTGGCAAAAAAAAATGTGATGTACTTGAACATTTAAAGCCGCCCATTCTAAAACACTTTTTTTTTTCTTCTAAACCCCCCACAAACACACTACTGACCTATCATTACAAAACCCTATTTTTAAGATGTTGCATAACAGCTGCATTATATTTTATTTAAAAAATGAAAAAAGGAGGGGGGTGGAGGTTAGAGAGGTAACTAACATTTGGGGCTTTGTTAAGCCAGTCGTTTTTGTTTTTATTGTTTGTTTGTTTATTTGTATGTTTGTTGATGTTGTTGTTGTTGTTGTTGTTGTTGTTTAATGTTTATCATTATTCCATGTTTTCCTTCTTATTCTTTTTTCGCTATATTTAAATTTAAATTTGACAATACTCTAAGCCTGCTCTTGTTAACTGCCAAAAAAGAAATTGCATAATTTTGGCAATGCACTTTCTAACAAAGAGATCTGCTCCAGCTGACAGTCGATATTTATACAACTTACAAGCTTGACTGACAAAAAAATAATAATAAAAAAGAAAAGAAAAAGAAAAATAACAAATATAATAGTAATGGCAATGATAATAATGATAATTTAATAATAATAATAACAACAACAAAAACAACAACAACAGCAGCAGCAACAACAACAACATTATCATCATCTTCATTATCATCACCCTCATCGTCGTCGTCGTCGACATTATCATCAGCAATGTCATCATTAACAACAATAACAAAAGAAATAATAATAACAACAACAGCAACAACAACTATTCTCATCCCACATCAGAGTATAGGCAACCAACAAAAGCTTTCCACCCCTGGACCACGCCTTCATCCTCTGTCCAATCTGATCCCATCTCTTTTTGCACTGTCTCCAAATCCCTTCTCCGTGTGCTCTGGTGTGTTCCTCTTTTCTTGCCCATAAGGTTTCCACCCCCAAAGCTTGGTGAGTTATATTTGTTTTGGATTTCTAGAGGTATGATTAGTCGATCGCGATTGTCTGCTCTAGGTTTCAAATTCTTATCTTTGCTGTCTTGCCCTTTTACCACAGCTCCTCGTTTCTGCGTCCAGTCAACGGATTTTCAGGTTTCAGATGCCTCATCAGGTAGCCGTTGATCAATGCCTGAAGCTTATTTGTGATTCTTTGGTAAAGGCCTCCTGTTTGTTTTGTTTTTATTTTTGTTTCGTTTTTTTTCCGTAGAACGGGACGCTTTTGATGTTATGTTGAAGAGGCATAATTATGTTGGTATTTGTTCCTAAGATTCCTTACTTACAGACACTTCTGAGTTGAGTTATTCTTTGCCTCGATATGTGTTTCAGTTCTTTCTTTCTTATCTACAATGCTGTCTAGATAGTCGAAAGAGTCCACCTCCTCAAGGAATTTCCATTGATCCCTATGTTCTCTGGCACCGTTGGGAATTATCTTAAAGATTTTAGTTTTATCCAGGTGAAGTATGAAAGCCGCCTGTTGTGAGTTGTGAGCTAAATGTATTGTCTTCACTTTCATTTGTTAATGCCAGTAGGAAAACTTGTTTGAAAAACCGAGTCCTCTAACTGTGTCCATAAAATCCATTGCATTCTAATTTTCTTGCCTTTTGCTTGTTTTTATGAGCCAACCAATGGTCAGAAGAAAAAGAAGTTGAGACAAAATATAGTACTGTTTCATTACTACTTCGTTCTTAAAGCTCTTGGTAAACTGTGCATCATGGACAACTCTGCAACTTTTGTAGTATGTCTATAGCATCTTGAATGAGTTAATTAGTCAAGAATGCTGTAGTGTCGGAGTATATTCCACATATTTAGCGGTGAATGTTATCAAAAGCTTTCTCATGGCGGGAATGCCATAGTGTCGGAGCATATTCCGCATGTTTAGCGGTGATGTTATCAAAAACTTTCTCATAATGGGAATGCCATAGTGTCGCAGCATATTCCGCATGTTTAGCGGTGAATGTTATCAAAAACTTTCTCATGGTGGGAATGCCATAGTGTCGGAGTATATTCCGCATGTTTAGCGGTGAATGTTATCAAAAACTTTCTCATGGTGGGAATGCCATTGTGTGTTGGAGTACCCGCACATATTTAGAGATGAATGCTATCAAACTAAATATCTTCTCATAGTGGGAATGTCAATGTATATTCCTCATATTTAGCGGTGATTGCCATCCTTTGTAGGGCTAACTCGAAACTGCAATGTATTGCTTTGACCTTCAGAACATGTGCATTATATTTCACTCTTCTTTCATGTTTTTTTCCCCTGCCTTCTTCAACTTGAATGTGAATTCATCCATCACTAAATGGTGGTCAGGTGCAACATCTGCTCCTCCATACACCCTAAAATATTTCGTTGCTCACCTGAGCTTCCCTGACATGCAGATTTTTTACATCTAGCTTTCATTTGGGTAGTATTGAGATACCCATGTCGTTCGACGTTTCTCTTGTGGGGACACACTTTACCTTTGACCAGACTATTAATTAAACAACGTGATCCCATCAAAATGCGAGATTGCTACAGGGAATGATACTGTGATCCTATCAAAATGCGAGATTGCTACAGGGGATGATACTGTGATCCTATCTAATTATTGCGAGGTTGCTACGGGCAATGATACTGTGATCCTATCAAAATGCGAGATTGTTACAGGGAATGATACTGTGATCCTATCTAAATGCGAGATTGCTACAGGCAATGACACTGTGATCCTATCTAAATGCGAGATTGCTACGGGCAATGATACTGTAATCCCATCTAAATGCGAGATTGCTACAGGCACTGATACTGTGATCCCATCAAAGTGGGAGATTGCTACAGGCAATGATACTGTGATCCCATCAAAGTGGGAGATTGCTACAGGCAATGATATAACTAGAGAGAGATGCACACGCTTTCTACCTTATCGATTCAGGTAAGCAAGCAGACTTGCCCATGCTCGGACTGAGACTACAAAATCCTTTGTCCATCCTCTGATGTTGGACACTCAGATTAAGGGTAAAAAACAAATCAAAACAAGAAAAAAGAGATTAATTTTCGTGTACATGTATTGGTTACCACAAAACGTTCAACCGTTGATGGCCTGTGCTCTACACAATGCAGAGTCCTGTGGTGTTAAAGATAAAATCTCAAACTGATTGGGTCAATGAAAAAAATATGTACGGCAGAAATGAAAATCTCAACATTAAGTGGAGAAACCCAATCCATTTATAGCTCTCTAGAAAAACATATGAAGGGCGGGCAAGCTAGAGATATAGGGCGGTTCATATAGCTTTAGGAAGCATGGCGTGTTCATTTTCAAAAATTGTATTTAAAAACAAAATTCAGACCTTCCAAAGCATGTTCAAGTTTTATACTAGGCTTATTTAAATGATTTCGCTCCTTTCTATCGAAAATCGAATGAATTTGAATGGATTTAGATCTATATGGGGTTTTATAAATATTTGTTTGTCCTCCCTTTTAAAAATAGAATTCGATTTTTCCCAGCTGCCGTGAAATCTATTAAAACGATCTTGATGGAAAAGAATGTTGTTTCAGGCTACGTTGCTGACAAAAATATAAAGTCAAAGCCAGTTCACTGGAGAAAGTCGTGTTGTTGATATATATAGAAGTGGGTTATATGACCATATATATATATATATGTGTGGGTGGCTCATATTAATTTTCTCAGTAGACTGGAATGCCTTTCTTTGTTGACAAACCCTTTTTTTTGTTATCTCAATACAAAAATTTTACAGACTCATTTTTGGCACTTTCTGTAAAATCTTACGATAGTCTATATGAATTATATACACGATCAACTGAAGTTTTGAATTAAAACAAAACAAAAAAAAAAAAGAAAATAAAAAAAAAAAACAAAAGAGCCACTAACAGATTCAAAACTGTCACACAGAATCTCTTCACTCAGATTTTGTCAGGGCCAGCTGTTGAACACCACACTTCTGATGCCTCACCTAATATCATTAAAAAGTTTAAAAGCAAAGACTTACTTATCCCTCACTATAGTTGAACATTGGTGATCAAGCAAACACTTTTCTCCATCCCTTTTAAATCTATCCCGTCCACCCAAAAGCATAGAAAGCTCACTTTAAATTCGGTGCATAACTTTTATTTTTCAGTTTAGTTTTCTATTTCACATAGACTTACAACAGTCAAGGACACCAATAAGTGATATAATAAGTCATCAGAGTTTTATTTAAGATTTATTTCCTACAGTTCATAAAATCACAAGCACTTTTATTGACATTAACAATGGATGTGCCCATAACGCCAGCCATGCAACAAGAAGCAACACAAAAGCATCAAAAGTGAACATTATTTTTGTTTCTAAAAATGTAAAAATAAAATGTTAAACTTCAATTGAAACACACCCTTTTACATTAACATTGCACACATATAGGTGGAATTAAAAAAAAAAATTGTTCAAAATCTCTCATGACTCAAGCATTACCTGCATCTTTTGAGAGTATGTACCTCAGTCAGTAAGTAAACCAGACTCTTCCTAAAACCTAGCACCCCCCCCCCCCCCAAANAAAAAAAAAAAGAAAAAATCTTTGAAGGTGAAAGAAAACACTGCAGTGTCTTAGAATTAGAGGAATTTTTATGAGCACAAGCAATGGGTGCTAAACAAAATTAAAAAGAAAAGATTCAATATGATATTCCATTGCTAAACTTTCTTTGGACACTTTTAATACCAGTACACATGGAATTTTGTATCCCACAAAATTTCATAATTTGATCTTAAATTTTTACAGTATTATTATCTTTTCCATAAACTGCATGGTCACATATTAATGTAAAAAATTTGTAGATCAAACCCATAAGCCATGCTACAAAGAACGAACTTTGAATGATTCTTAACTTACAGAAGTTGATAGTCCATAAAGTGACAACAATCTTCACTGACAAAAGTTCAATTGAAGTAAGAGTTAATTTCATTTACATCCTGATAAATAAATTTCTTTAAAAAATTTATAATTTCTATAATCACACTCAATTTTCTCTCCATTTCATTTTCTGAAAAAATCATAATATTTCCAATTCAAATGATCACTCAGTTAAATCAACTAATCTCATGGTTCACTGAAAGATTACATACGCTCTGTCTGTTCTCGCAGAATTCACAATTTTGTTCCACTAAATTTTTAAGTGACTTTTCAATAAATACTTCACTAAACCCAGCATAAAAAAAAATAAAAAAAAACTTCAGCTAACCCAAGCATTTGTTTCATAAAAATCATTAAGCTTGAAAACAGCACAAAGCAAATTATTTGTTCATTGTGTATGTCAAAGGAGACATTTAATTCAAAAAAGGGAAAAAATATTTCAGATGTAAAATGATTCAGCTTTATATGGTTACATTTAGCCTGTTTCCTTCACTTTCACAACTTTTTGTTCTTTTTTTCATGGAGGTAATTCACACTATTCTCTGTATCACAAATTAGCAAGAGACAAAAAAAAAAACCCTTCCCCAAAGACTAACTTCCTAGAAATATGACTGACCAAATCATACTTTTCAATGAAACAATATCCTCTCAGTGGAAAGAAATATTTCCAGTTGTGGAGGCTATGCTAGTACTCCGACACATATTAAAACAGTTTGTATGAAAAATACTTGGTACTGGTAAATAGTTTTGTGCAGGAATGCTCCAAAGGGGAATGAAGTTGACATAAAACAAAACAAAAGCTTCACACTACTACATTTAACATGTTCACATATTATAACGATGTATAACTCATTAAAATTTTTCATTTACTTTTCTTTCACTGAATTAAAATGAAAATAAAATTTTTAAAATCAAAACTAGTATTTGTAAAACAGTGCAGATCTTTCACTTCAATAGCTCTGATAAAAGTAAAACACTAAAAGTTGATTGAATACATTAGGCTTTTCACATTTTCAGTCGTTACCGTGTTAGTATTTTATCTTTTTGGCTTTCAAAATAATCTACAGGTAATACAAGGATAGTTACAGGAATTTTGCAACAACAAAAAATATATCAAATCAACTGCATCCCTCCCCGAAAAAAAAAAAAAAAAAATTGGGGCTGCATAATACATCATGTCTGATGCATAAACAACAACAACAACAAAAAAAGACACGTATCGTTTCCATCAAATTTTTAACTGAGCGCATGAAAAACGTCTTTCACTCATTTCAATGACCACAAAACACTTCCAACACAAGTTGTTTTTTTTTTCAAAATTGTTTCTTATTCACATTAAGACATATAACAGGCATTGAAAAATACAATTGTAAGCTTTTTCATTCGAAATTAAAGGACATCAATACAAAAACTGATAAACTTGCTTATAAAACAAAAAGTTAAAAATGTAGTAAAAATTGTTATACACAGTAATTTAATTCAGATCATTTATAACTGTCATGTTTTTTATTTTTTCCCACTAAAAGCTACCTAAACTTTTATTCCTTGTTAACAATTAAGCACCAACATTTAAATCATAAGATGACATAAACAAACCCAATTTGTCTCATTGTTCCATGAAAAAAAAAAAGGTACAAAAATGTCTTCAGCAAGCATCATACAATAACCAATGACTATAGTTTGAATTGTCAAAATTAAATTTCGTTTCCATGATAAAATTTTTGACACCATGAAAACTGCAAACAGCTTTGTTACTCCTTGACTTCTTTTTGTGACACCATAGGGGTTAGAGAAAAGGACCACTGAGGACTCAGGACTTAATTAAACAATTGTACAATTAAACCATAAAACCCATAGAGAAGAGCTATGGAATTTTCTGAATAAGTAACATAATGAGACTAGAAATATTATAGCCAATTTAATTTCTCAATCTTTTTTTTTTAAACACAAAACACAAATTGGTAATTTGTTTACCCCCCACAAACTATATAATTGTCACAGACCTCAATTCTTCCTCACATCTGCCACAGCCAAACAAAGTCAATGACCCCAATTCTTCCTTACATCTGCCACAGCCAAACAAAGTCAATGACCCCAATTCTTCCTTACATGTTGCCACAGACAAACAAAGTCAATCTCAATTCTTCCTTACATCTGCCACAGCCAAACAAAGTCAATGACCTCAATTCTTCCTTACATGTTGCCACAGCCAAACAAAGTTAATGACCTCAATTCTTCCTTACATGTTGCCACAGCCAAACAAAGTCAATGACCTCAATTTTTCCTTACATCTGCCACAGCCAAACAAAGTCAATGACCTCAATTCTTCCTTACATCTGCCACAGCCAAACAAAGTCAATGACCTACATTCTCTTTTACATCTGCCACAGCCAAAGTCAATGACCTCAATTCTTCCTTACATGGTTCTACAGCCAAACAAAGTCACTGACCTCAATTCTTCCTTACATTTGCCACAGTCAAACAAAGTCAATGATCTCAATTCTGCCTGACACCTTCCACAGCCAAAGAAAATTAATGATCTACATTCTCCCTTACGTCTGCCACAACTTGCTAATTATGGCAGACGTAAGGGAAAATGTAGGTCATTGACTTTGTTATCACCTCAATTCTTCCTTACATCTGCCACAGCCAAGCAAAGTGCAAAAGCTGACATAGGCTTTATCCAAAGCTCATTTAATTTGGCTACAGTAAACTACACATTCCAAGTCCTCCCTAATGATATCTGCTGATGATTTTACTAAGTTAGCATACATCGGCTTAAAGGGAAAATGCCACTTCTTTTCTCAACTTCTCTACAATTTCAGGCCCATCTAGGGATCTAACCTGGTTCATAATATAGAACGCAGGCTCCCATAGCAAGTTTCAAAACTTTGATTTTGGAGGATAAATCTAGAATCTAAATCTACATCAAAATTACATTGAAATGCCTGAGCAGATGGTCTAGGCTATGTCTTTGTATCCTATGTGGTTGTAAGTCTAGATTTTAATTATATATAATAAACTATTTAACTGGAAAGTTTTAGACTGTACAATATCTGCACAGACAATCTTAACTAAGCTGTGGTCAGAAGATCAAATAAAAGCAAAGGACTAAACAACAATTGATCTATTTATATCTAGGTTCTAGTTGAGATTGCAGGCCTAAATACTGATCTTAGGTTTTCAACTCCAGTATGAATTCTCTAAATACATCCAGGTTCTACATCCTAACACTATTCCAGGATTTATTTTTAATCTTATTCCATAACCAGTCTTAATGGTCTCAGAGTGGTTTCTTGAATAAAGCCAGCCTACAACAAGGTGATCTCAGACTTTCAAGCCATTCATCAGGCCTGAGCGTTGCAGGCGGGGCTTGAACCTGAGACAGAAAGCTATCTGCAGATCTTGGAGTGGATTTGCTAGCCAATTTGCACCTATGTCCTCTATGCAGTCTTAACAAGGCCATGGATTCAATAGTTATTCCATCAAATCCACAGCATAAAAAAAAAAAATCAAGGCTGAGCAACACAATATGACAATCATCAAGACAATGATTACAAAATTGTCCATGTTATGAATGATGATGATGCAGCTGCATATGTTGATACCAGGAAGCTAAGAGGCTAGAATGATACACAATTGTCCACACTGTCAGTAACATTTCCATCTGAATCTAAGGCATTTTGCTGCAGCAATGGAAAACATTTATTGGATCCTTTATCCTGCTTTGTCAGAGAAAGGATTTGTATTATTGCACTTCGCCTAAATTTTAACAATTTTTTTCAAACATTACAATCAGTAGTCATATAAAGAGAAGGAATTCTAAAATTTAGATCTAAGGAAAGAATTATATTGAAAGAATTTTTTTTTCTCCATTTTGAAAGCATTGACAAAAAAAATTCAAATACTTATCCCTATGGCAAAGCATCAACTTAGCCGAATTCAGTTTTCAACATTACAAGGAAACAATAAAAACACACACAGATAACAAAATAATGAAATTTAATGGGTCGACTAGCCATATTTAATTCATTTTCACATACATTTAGACATACAGAGTACAAAACAACAATTGGCTGATGTATTTTCATTCTTCATTTTTGTCGAGGATTTGAGGACACTTTACTAGTTTTTGGTCCATACTTGACCTCTTTATCTGCCTCAGGGACATGATTTCGCTGACCATTTAGACTGCTGTGAGCCCTCACACACAAGCTGTCTGGCAGTCGAATTTCTCTACGCACAAAAAAGAGTATGTATGCCTTGCAGCGCATGACTGTGTCCACATCACAGGCAGTCACGGTGCTGTCGTTAAAATGGTACCACTGGCCTGGGGAGGGAAAAAAGAAAAAAAAAGGGCCCAATTTGTTACAAGGCAGGATATGTCATTACAAGTGGATCTTTCAACACCACCATAATTAATGGAGTATTATTTGGAATCCATATTTACATTTCAGCATATTTGAGATTTTTTTTTACCCATGGCTATAAAGGTTTAAATATATATTCGATTCAATATTCTTTTTGATTTCCCAAGGTTATCTTCTCTTCTTTTCAAACATACGAAGCATGAATAGTTGTGCCCTTGAGCATTATTGAACGAGGCTATAAGAGAAGGTAAATGTATGTTATTGTGTGCAGTGAAAGTCAATTTAGAAAGCATTCTCCATCTCTGCTTTTGCATACAAAAGCTGTGTACATTATTCTTTAAAAAAACATTTACGGATGCAGAAATAAATGTCCGTCTGAATGAGTCCAAGGTTGTCTGTAGAACATTTTAAACAACTGAAATTGCCTGAAACCTTTTCTGGAAGTCTTAACTTAAAAAAAAAATTATTTAAAAAAAAAGGTAAAAAGAACTTATAATTCTTTTTTTTTTCAAGCGTTATTCGTAATATCTTGACTGCAACAGGACTGGTCTCAAGACAAATTGGCTTCATCAAGGTACTCATATTTTCAGGATTTGAGATTATTTTACCTCAATGTTTGCTGATTAAAGAAACATTTTGCAGACTTCATGTTGAAATAACAAAACTTAAACAGCCCAGCTTTGCCTATAAATGAAACATGAATTATCAACAGAATAGAAAAATAGAGAACAACTATTTTCAATTGCCGTTAAAAACATAATACTTATTAACGCTCTGTGTTTAGCATTGACTGATGTCACAAGAAGCTTTCCTTTGACCCTCTTTGGTTAGGGTAATGGATTGTTTGTTCTAGCATCATATTCTAATTTTTTTTGGTTAAGTGTTAGCAGAAGGTAGTATAGAAATTTTAATATAACTTATAAAATTGCTATACCTCCTGCTCAACAATGAGTCATAAGAGGGGCACATCCCTCATTCATAGTCCACAATGGACTGCAGATTCATAACTTTAGTTTAAGTTTAAAATATTGTACATTGCCCTAAGCCATGGTGACTGTTATCTTGAAGAACCTTGTTGTGACACTGTCGATCACAGTCTATCATAATAATATATGTATATGTGCTAAAAATCAAACCATGACTCTATCTTCAACCTATTATGTTGTAATACGATCTAGTTCTTGACCCTAGGTCTCAATCTAAATAAGAATATCAACGTAAGCTTCTATGGCTGTTTTTTTTTTTTTTTTTTT
>BLXT01008590.1:178033-190014 GCA_019648995.1 Plakobranchus ocellatus | reverse complement strand
CCACAAAAAAAAAAAAAAAATGAAATCCTAAACTGAAAACTAAATACATTTTTGTTCATTTGAAAACAAAAAATATTTGTGCAGCACTTCTCACAAACTAAGTCCAGTTGTGGGTCTGCAACATGGGATTAAATAAAAATAAAATTGAAACAAAGAAGTTATCATTTCTCGTGCTTTGTGTACAGAAAGTTTTTACCATGTCTCCTTTACGTAGAGAAATGAGTATTTTTATTTCTCTCGTTAATGGCTTTCATTTAAAGTCAATGACATGGAACTGCAACTAGACCCATTTTGTGGGACTATACACATATGATAAAATAATCTGAAACTGTGAGGAAAAAAATCATATAATGTTCAGATTTGCTTATCTAAAACAAGCATATTCACTTGTACAAGTTTGACTGCTTGAAAGAATACAGGATTACAAATTTAAAAGGTTTTATTCCAAAATGAGATAAAATCGATGTCATGAATTTTCACAATTCAGTTGTAATACAGAGTTTTCAATAACCTTTCAAAAAGTATGATCTCTCACTTCCTAAACATCTTAAAGAATAATGGATTGTTTGTGAAATAAAAAAAGAAAAAAACTAACTGAAATAGATAAATTTATTTTTTTTTAAATAAAACTCTTCATCACAATCTCATCTCAGGTATTTTAGAAAACAAAGGAAAACCAGGATTAAAACTCATGGGTGTCAAAAATCAAATCACGACTGAAGTGAAAGCAAAGCTGAGTAAGTAAAAATAAATTGTGAATGAGGCTCATTTGTCAATTCGAACAGCAACAGGTTTCTGATGTCTTCAAACCGTCAATTTGTCTGTAATTCAGTACAAAATGGAAAAAGTCACATTCAAGTATGCTCAGTGATTTTTATCCTAACTTTTATTAAACCTATTGGTTAAAATAAATGTTAGTAAAGAACCTCTCCATGCAAGCCTGATAATGCTAATATTGGAAAAGTATCAAAAGCTTTAAATTATTTTTTTAAAAAATCAACACTTCAAAATCAGCTGATTCCTATTATAAAAAAGAAAAAAAAGAAACGATGAAAAGCCTCTCAAAATTAGGATTTTCTTATCTGTGTACATTTCTTTCTGCTTGAAGAAAATTTCATCATCATGAAGTAAAATGCACATCACTACAATACACTTCAACATCCTAACCATCCCATACAAAGCCCCTTCTATTTTTACACAACAGCTGCAAGGAGAGGAACATAGTATTTCAATATAGTGACATGACATCTATTGAACAAAGTTGTTTGATATACCTAAAACGTGGCACCACTTTCCAGATGACAGTGAACAAGGATTCAGGTGATATTGCTCCTTTAGTTCCTTGCCACAAAGCCACTAAAGTCTTTCTGAGTTCCTCCACCAAAAGCCTGGGTTCCCAGCACAAAAAGGGGGAAAATAAGAGTCATGAATGCTGTAAATGCAGTCACAAAACATGAAAAGTTAAACTCTCCAGAGGCCCATTTTAAAAATATTTCGTTTGTTTAAGAAGTCTCTTCCATTGTAATGTATTTGATGAAGAGCAAATGTGCAGCAAATAGCTGAGCAGTTCTTCTTCTTTTTTTTAAATTGTTGCCGACAGCTTTAACTATAATCCAGAGAAGTGAAAAATAAGTCCATTTTTTTTTTACTTTATGCATTAGGAATGTATTTAAATGGTAAATTGTGAAATAAGTAATAAGTTTCAAGAAATTAACAAGAGTGTTAACTTACACATCTTCCCCAGAATCTCGCGTTTTTCTTGAAATATGTATCTTTTTTGCCTTGAGTACTTTTTCTTCTAGAGAAGGTAGCTGCTTAATATAACCACAGAACTCTTGTATATTACTGTGAAAAAAATCCATGTATATGCTCTTGAAAAAAGAAATTTCAAAGTTCTAAAAATCATTAATCATCTTTAAAAAAAGTAAAGTGAGTCCCATGCTTAGAACAAGCATCGGGGAACCAGGAGTAAGGTCCTGATTGTTCTTGGCATATGGCATTATGAGGTAATTTGCCATTGCTTTCCTCGCCGCATTTACTTTCGCAGTGTCTTAAGAGACCTTGTTACCCATTTTAGTGCTGGGTGGACTCAGAGGGGCAACGAACAATTGACTTGGCCAGCACTGAGAATCAAACCTCGCATCCCTGATTGGTAGCCAACTGCCCAACCAGGTGACCCATTGCCACCCCCATAAATAATCATCTTATAATCAAATAAATGTTTAAGAAGAGAACAATTTTTTTTACTAGGTTAAAATAAAAAAAAAAAAAATAAAATAAAAACAACAAAAAACCACATTACAGGTTTTGCAATAAGGACTGGAAGGAGACTGGAGAGTTTTAAATTCAGATTAATTTAGATGGACAATATCCTTCCTTAAATCAGTTTTGCTTCATATTATTTGAACAAAATTAATCAACTAATAAAAAAAAACCATTAAAAAAAAATTACACTTCTTCACATATTTTCTGAAAACTACAATATTTACCTCAATGACTGTAAAACAGCATTCATAAAACATGTGTTCCCCAGATTTCTCAAGCCTGATGTTCTAGGCCTTCGCTGAGTATAAGTGTCCTTCACAGAAAACAGAAAAACAAAAGGAATAAAAAGCATTTAAGTTATTTTCTACATAAAGGATAACATTGCTTACGAACAAAATATTCATCTACTAAGCAAAATTTGAAAAAAAAAAAAAAAAAAAAAAGACTGACACTAAGTCAGACCAAGTATGTATTATATTCCAAACCCTGCAAAAGCTATGCATCCATCTCCAAAACAAAAACAAAAAAAAAGTTAAGATGTATTATTATTGTAAATATATCATCAAAATGTGAGAATCTCAACTTCCAAATTGATTGAAATTACAGAGGAAAAAATAAGAACACATTACCTAAAAAAGAAACAGCTCAGTGTCTAAATGGAACAAAGGCAGAATAGATTTACAACAAAAAAACCTCAGACATAAGCATAGACATGGCCAAAACTCTTTTATTTGTTACTAATATACACATAAGTCAATCTATTGAGCTCAATTTTAACAAAATATTGTGAGAAGTCATGTGCCACAAATCAACATTTTGTGGGAAAAATTAAAACATTGTTCCTCCTCCTCTTCAAAGCTTTTTTTCACATAATTAAATATAATATATTTTGGCAAAAATCAGCATTCAACATGGACCTTACCAATTTTCACCATTCAAAGTTTATAAAACAAAGATTCGGGCTGTTTTTTAAGATTCAAAAATGTTCAGAATGCATCACCAGATCTATGCTAAAATATCTCCTTTACCTTCTTCCTTCTCTTGTGCTTCAAGTCATTTTCTAAAGAATCTAAGGAAGGTCTTCTGTGAACTTTTCCTCTTGGCTCATTTTGATCTTGAATACTGCAAAAGGATGTTTGGCAAAACATTCATTAGAAGTGAAAGTACATAGAAATTTCAAAGCCAACCAACATAAATCAAGCCATTGCAATAATTTGAAAGATGTAAAAAAATCAGCTGCATGTTTATCAATAGTTTAAAAATTGTACAATACTATAGCTTTGGCAGGAAATAGATACAAATATTGTAACAAAACTGTACAATGGAAATATTTCCCAGCCCACAAAGCCCCTTCACCACTGGTGAATTCCCCTTCCCCCCTCAAAAAAAAAAAAAGGAAAAGAAAAATGCTTAGTATAGCTCAAATTCAGCTCGTTACTACTTCAAGATCTTAAGTGAGTAAGTCAACTAGAACTCTGATAAGTGAACTAAAGCTCAGAGAATAAAATACCAATTATAACGTTTGTCTACGGCTGTTTTATTTTACCTTTCTGAGGATGCAGAAGCTTGTGATACTTTTGCAAGAGATTCATACTGCTTTCGTAGTTTTTCGAGATGCCCAAAGTTTGTGTCATTGATCACAAACTCATCACATTTATAGCTGAGGAATAAGATTTGCAATGAAAATCATTCACTGGTATTAAAAGATGATTATGTTTGAAAATTTGTATCCTGAAACAAAATTAAAGAAATTTTTTCAACTTCTGCCTCTTATCTGTTTTTCTTTAAGACTATCTATGATCCAAAGTTTAGAAATATCTAGACCAAACCTAAAGCATATCATACCATAAACAGGAAATAATCAGGGCCACAAGTGTACTTTGCAGTGTCTTGTGTAGAAACTAGCTAACACAATGAATGAACGAGCATATATGCTTTTAGACTGTTCTGCACTAAAGAGAATAACTAATTGGAAAAGTTTCCATTTCAGGACTATGCATTATCTTCATAATCCTAACGAATTCAAAGTAACCAAATATGTAAGTAATGGTCCTTTGAATTTTACACAATGTATGTCTATGATTCAAAGCTCTATAGTACATACCAAAATGCCATAAGATTATGACAGTTCATGCACACAGCATGTAAATCCTCATGGCTCTCATGGTGTTCTTTAGCATGGCCTTTAATATATCTGTGGCAGGGAGATTTAAGTTAACAACCATTGATCACAACCGTTTTCAGCATATTTATAAGCTAAGAGGTACAGCATAATCTTTTCACAATGACTTATTATAATTTTTTTTCACATACCAACAAAAGTCTAATATTTTGAGTCGATCTCAGTGATGCAGACCCGCAACTCAACCCATTTTGTGAGACCGCAACACATTTGTATGTGTAGCTTCAGTTTTTCATTGCATTTCAACTCATTTTCCAGGATAGCTGCAAATGCTTAATTAATAACTTTTTATTTTGATGCTATCAACTCATAATTTAAGTCAATCAATTAAAAATTGAAAAGGCGAATGAAATGGTTACCTGCCACAGTTGATTTCACCACAGGTCAGGCATATCCAGGGACTCTCTTGTGTATGGCATGCTGGGGAAGAGGTTCAAAGAGCACATTTACTGCTTATTCCTGTTTTTATTTAAAGATGCTTTTTTCGCTATTTCACATCAAGTGTACACAAATAGAAGAAAGAAATAGGTTTTTGGAAGGATGTAATTGTTTTTTTAAATGTGTTAATACAATTTTTTTTTTCTTTGAACATGGAAAAAAAACTCTGAACATCCAATTTCAGAACCTACATGGCAAAACTAGAAATCATGAAAGTTAAGTAAGGATGCACGCTCAACTTAGGGTATTATATATTTATCAAGTTTGAAATCAGTATTTTCAGGGTTAAAACTGTAGACACAGTGGATCCGCCTATTTCACGTCCTACTGTAGTCCTGTCAACGTGAGGTGAGGTACCAAACACAATGGCTCAGGACGATGTCGGGTGTTATGTACTCTTTGGGAGGAACTGGTGCATCATCTCAAAGATAAAGTTCTCATTGATGAAGAGAAATATGCTTCTTACATAAGAATGAAACCAGCGACATTTTTTCCGCTACTGGACAAAGTTGGACCCAGAATAGAAAAATGCAAAATCAATATTTGTCAACCTTTATCATCAAAAGAACTGCCCGTGATCACCCTCAGATAAGCAGTTTATTATTGTCCCTGTTCTCTACTGGTAAAATCTACTGTTACGCTCAATGTAAAGTTTAAAAACCTGTTAAATGAAATGAATACAGTGGGAGAGACTAAAAAAACACAATGATACCAGGGAAAAAAGGGATAATTTTATTGAAACCGTAAAAACTTCATGTTAAATTTTTTTCACGCGAGGTAAAAGGTTGACGTGAGACAGAATGCCAACTTGTATTTTTGTGACGATAAATAAGATCTCCAGGTACATCATGTCACGTCCCGTCAATGGCACGTTAAGTCACAGGGTACAATTACTGGTAGACGTGAAGTTGATGGATCCACTGTGTTTGCAACTTTAAAAAGTCTACACTTTTGTAGGTGAATACTACATACCTGAGCATTTAAAAAGAGGTGGGACACTATTGGCATCACCATTTATATTTGACAAGTCAAACGCTATTCTTGCACTGTCTTCTAGATGAGGGCACTCCATTAGCTGCCGTCAGAACAAAAAGGATGCTGGCAATCCTTACAGCAACAAAGGACAGATAATTTGACCAGCTCGACACAGTGTCCTATATCAAAAGCTGTAAACCTGAAGTGAAACAGTAAAAAAAAAAATGAAACTTGTTATAATTTGTGCAACGTTATAAATCCACGAACAATGTAAAAAAAAAATAGTTCCCTAATTTCCTTTCTTTGCATAGCAACAAGATAGTATTTGTGAGATAGTCTGCAAAAACCACTTGCTTGTTGGCAAGTCTGTGAACCTCAAAGTTAATACAATGATTCAGCGAGACTTAGGGACAAGGGACACATATTCTGTTTTTAGAAGCCTCTTGCCCTTTAAAAAAAACTGATTCAATGGGATCCAAAATTACCAACCTTGGGTCTAACATAGAGAAGCAAGACCTCAGGAAACATGAAAATCACAGGAAACTAGGCAGACCTAAAAGCAAGCCTATAATTCTTAACCTCTACCAAATGCGATAAAAGCCTCAATGTGTGTGAGTGTGTCTCTGCAAGTGAATGTAGGTGAAAAAAAAGATAGGATCAGGGTTGGGAAAAGCTTGCAAGAACAATGGGCTGTCACTCCTACATCTAGATGGGCTCAACGTCAGCCCACCACAAGGCATAATGATGAGGAGGGAGTGCAGTGTCAGGCACAGGGAACAGGGAAGTGTGTGTAATGGTGAGAATTGAAAAAAAAAATTATGGCTACAATACCCAGAGAGATTGATTATAAGTGATAAAATGACAATAGCATACATTGGAAATCTCAAAAGCTGAAGCCTGACTATTTGAATTTCTCATAAATCAAAGTATTTATAATCTAATTGTTCCAAGTCAAGGAAAGTCGATTCTCATAATTTGAAGGCAACATTGTTACAAAACGAAATAAGAAAAAAAAAATTGTTTTCCTCTTGCCACCCCCCCAAACAGTGTCAATCACTGTTTCAACAAAGCTGGCATACTCCAGGAGTGTGATTAACAACAACGTGAGATAAGGCAGGGGCTCAAACTAGGGCAAGAGAAGGTAATTGGATTATTACCAAGTGTAGACCTGTTGTGGGCAAGCGATCTGCCTCACAATCCCTGTGGCTGAAAAACTTCTCTTCCATCAGTCACCCTAGATCTAGATCTAGACCTAGCCTTAGAGGCAATAAAAAATTTCATGTGAAATCAGTTGCAAGAGGAGGAAAGGGGAGATGGAGGAACCTGAGGATGGGACAAGGTGAGCAGGGTGTGACTGGAGTGGCAAAGATGTGCTTGGCCTTTTTTTTTTAAATCCATTTCTATACTTGTACTTAATAACTTTTTGCCTCTTTTAATAATTCAAAGTGTTATAATTTGAAGTTTTGCTCTATTTCCTGGCACTTAGAATTATGAAACTTCCACTGTACTTTATGAGTATGAAAATTATATTTTCTTTCGTTTGGTTTGTGTTCTTCATTGTTTAAAAAGCTGTAAATATCTTTTATTCTGTCATCAATAAAGTGAAGCTAGCTTGACGAACTTGTAACTAACCATTTACTTTTAACTTTTTTTTTTTTATATTTTGTTTTTTCCAGATTCACAATGTAATCAGAAAATCACTGATATGACTTTAATAAACAATCATTTCGTCTTTCAAATTTCAGCTTCCTGTTGATACAGAGCATTAAGCAAAAGGCAGAGGTTACGAATAGCAACCATGGTTCCTTTGTTCCTGTCAAATTTTGTTAGCTTTTCAGCTTCTCTAAAAAAATTGGTCTCCTTCAGGCCAAAAGGACTAGTTGAAATCCAATTCTCTTATTCAAGTGTCTTGACTTAGCAACATTGGCCCTGAATGAAGTTAAATACAAGTCTTCCTTTAAACCTCAGGCTGGTTATCCTGTTTAAAACATGCAAGAAAACTCAAATTTAGTTCAGTACTAATATATTGCAATTTTAAAATGTATTTAGATGTAGAAAATGTAAATCATCTTTTATGCATGATACATTTTAATGCTCTTTCTGATGATGCTGGGTTACCCCCTACAACTCTTATCATCAACTTATATGAGAATGACTGTGATACGAAAAAAATTATTCATTTATCTCCCAAGCTAAAGCTAAGCTGTAGCAGCAAAAAAAGGCAACTTTCTGGTGTCTGTTTGGAGAGTTTTGACAGATGTACTGTAAAGTCAAGTAATAGCAGGCCTCCTGGTGTCCGTCATTGAGATGGAACATCAACTCATGAGAGTGCTAGCCTGCTAGCACTCTTCAATCACAGGTAATCGCTTCCATGTATGCTTTACTGTATTTTTTTGTAATTGAAGATTCCTTTTTCAAACCGCAGTAATAAAAGTGACACAATTTTGGGGTCCACCTTTTGGCAATTGGTCATTTATCACTTAGTGCCTACTGTAGATGTTATTTTATATTAGGAAATAAAAGACATCACCTGATTTTGATTCTAGATTAGACTGGTAGAAAGCTGGATCATATATATATAAAAAATAGTCTTATTCTTTATCTAATGAGGACAATACTTCTTTTTATAAATGGTTACATGTTAGAGAATATTCAATTGATCATTGTTATAAGTATATTAACTGTTCCCATTATCTGCGTATTCACAGATACTCGTGTCGAACTTGATTCTGTATTGTTGAAGAAATAAAGTTCTTGTGTTCGGAAACAAATACTCTTTGTAGTTATTTATACAGAATCATCATGACAGACATCAGATATCCCGTACCACAGTGTGATATTTCGTTGCCCTCAACCACAGCACCTGAAGTACTCCTGAAGCTCCTTGATATGCACGAGAGGACCGCTCACCCATCTACGACCCCTACAACAGCGTCCATGACCACAAGGGTCAAAGCAGAGAAGGTGAAGCGCCCAGTAGTCTCTGCATCTGGGACGAGCGAAGAATGGACTTACTTTGCCCAACGTTGGTCTGAATACAAACAAGCCACACGGCTCACTGGCGAGGACATCATCTTTCAGCTCCTTGAGTGCTGTGACGAGGCCCTTTGCAAGGACCTAACCAGGAGTTTCAGAAACCTCACGTCTTATGACGAGCCCACTCTCCTTGGCCACATAAAGTCTCTAGCTGTCCGTCAAGAGAACGTGATGGTGGCTCGACTACAACTGCAACAAACGACGCAAGACAGAGATGAACCAGTAAGGGCTTTCTCCGCACGCCTTAAGGGCCAAGCAAGTGTGTGCTAGTATAACATCCCATGCAAGTGCGGAGCCCAACTATCATACAGTGATCAAATGGTAAGAGACACTCTCATTGTTGGCCTTGCTGATGAAGATATCCGCCTTGATGTGCTGGGCCAGGCCAACCAAGAGATGTCACTTGAGGAAACAATCCGCTTCATTGAAGCCAAAGAAAGTGGGAAGCGCTCTGCCGGTCGAATCAACCCCAAGCCAACAGCTGTACCTGTGGCAGTCGACGCGGCCAGTAGTACATACAGGCAGATGGAGAGAAGACGGCTTCAAGGCGGGCCTCCAGATAGAAAAACTATCACTCAAAACCAACTATGCGGTCACTGTGGTAAAGCAGGACATAGCAGCAAGAAGCAGGAGCGCATGAACCACTGCCCTGCCTTCAATCATATTTGCAACAACTGTAACCTGCCACACCACTTTGAAAGTGTCTGCCGTAAATCCAGACAGAAGCAACGCACCAATCAAAGCAACTCTGCAACAGCGGTTTTTGAGACACTCTGCTCAATTGAACAATTCGCTTGCACAATCGCACTAGACCACCATGTGTATGACTCCTTATGTGATGTGTGGGAAAAACGTGCATCTACACCCCAACCAACCGTCCACGTAGAGATACAGGCCCTTCCATCCTATGCCAGAGACTTGAAAATTGAATCCACCCTGTGTGGTCCTACAAGAACCACTACCATTCTGGCGGTTGCTGACACAGGCTGCCAATCATGTCTTGCCAGCACTTCCTTCCTGAATCGGCTGGGGTTGAACAGTTCCCACTTCACCCCCACCTCAATGAAAATGAGGGCAGCAAACCAGAACACAATTGGGATTGTGGGTGCTCTAATCTTACGTATCACAGGTTTCACACAGTCCATAGAACCTAAAACAACCCGCCAGATTGTGTACTTCTCCCATTCCACCGACAAATTATTCTTATCCATGGAGGCCTGTAGAGACCTAGGGATCATATCCGATACATTCTCTTCCATTGAGTCAGTCATGACGGACTCCTCTGCTATGCAGAGCGACACTGACAACCCAAATAAAGACCGTTGTCATTGCCCTCCCCGCCAAACCCCACCCCCTCTTCCCACATCCTTACCCTTTCCAGCTACCGAGGAAAACAGAGAAAAACTAGAGCGATGGCTATTAGACTACTACAAAAGCAGCACATTCAAAGTATGTGAGCACCAAAAGCTGCCAATGATGCCAGGACTCCCTATGAGACTTATTATTGATGATGATGCCACACCCGTTGCACACCACACACCGATACCAGTACCTATCCACTGGCAAGAATAAGTAAAAGCCGGCCTCGATCAGGACGTTCGGCTTGGTGTTATTGAACCGGTACCAATTGGAACCCCTGTTTCATGGTGTCATCGGATGGTCGTCTGTGCAAAGAAATCCGGTAAACCCCGGCGCACCATTGATCTTCAGGCTTTGAATCGCCATGCTACAAGAGAAACACACCACATACAATCCCCGTTTCACCAAGCCCGCATGGTCCCACCGAACACACGGAAGACCACTTTTGACCCTAAAGACAGACACCTAACAACCTTCATTACACCTTGGGGTCGCTATAGGTATTGCGTGTGCCCTCAGGGATACATAGCATCTGGAGATGCATACACCAGACGCTTTGACGAGGTCGTTAGTGACATTGACAATAAAACAAAGGTCATCGATGACACAATCATGTGGTCTCCCTCCATTGAAGACAGCTTCCTCCAGGCGGCAAAGTGGTTGGACTTGTGTGGCCGAAATGGTATCATCCTCAACCCTTCGAAATTCTCCTTTGCTAAAGAAACTGTCAACTTCGCAGGCTTTGAAATCACCCCCACAACTGTTCGCCCATGACCACAAGTTCTGGAAGCAATCAAAGGATTTCCCAAACCCCGCACCATCCTTGATGTAAGAAGCTGGTTTGGACTTATAAACCAAGTGGCATATGCCTTCGCATCGGCACAGAGAATGCAACCTTTTCGCGCCCTATTGAAACTTAATACACCATTCAAGTGGACTGATCACATGGACAACCTCTTCGAGGAAACCAAGACTATCATAATTCAAGAAATACAGAGAGGGGTGGAAATATTTGATAAAAGGAGGCCAATGTGCCTTGCAACAGACTTCAGCAAGAATGGCATCGGCTTCTGGCTGCTTCAAAAACATTGCGAATGCACATCAAGTAAACCATTCTGCTGCCGTTTAGGATGGAAAGTCACACTAGTGGGCAGTCGCTTCACATCGCCGGCTGAATCAAGGTATGCTCCAATTGAAGGAGAAGCACTTGCTGTGGTGGATGCTCTTGAAAAAACCCGCCATTTCGTTCTGGGTTGCCCTAACCTGATCATTGCAGTCGACCACAGACCCCTTCTTAAGGTGTTCGGTGACAGGAGCTTAGAAGCCATCCCCAACCCACGTCTGAGAAATTTGAAAGAAAAAACATTGAAATACCGATTCCACATCACCCATATTCCAGGAGTTCGCCACGTACCTGCAGACACTATCTCACGCAACCCAGTTGGAGCTGCCAACCACCTTAGCCTACCTGATGATGCAAACCTGGTTTCCACCAACAAAAAACTCCCAGCCATACCTCATAGCTTCCTTATGGCTATCAGAGCACAGCCAGATACACCTACGCTGTGCTCCAGTGAAGAAGACTCCCTAGGTGGGGTTAGCTCCATTACCTGGAACGATATTCGTGTGGCCACCAACAGTAACAACTCAATGGTCAAACTTATCGACCTCATTGAAAATGGATTCCCTGAGGCAAAGGACCATCTACCAGCTGAACTCAGGCCAT
>BLXT01008590.1:97767-111866 GCA_019648995.1 Plakobranchus ocellatus | reverse complement strand
TTTGGTTTTTTTGTTTGTTTTTGCAATACAGAAAGATTATTATTTAAACATTATTTGATATTACTAATTTCAAAATTGATAAACACGTAGGAGAGGGGAAAGAAGTGTGCCAATGGCAAATTCTGATGATTTTTGTTGTACAGACGTCACGATTTTTTCATGTCATGGGCAATTCAGAGGTAAAAAGCCTGGCGCTCGTTTTGAATTTACTTAATCATTACAATTACAGACTAAAGAAGCCTAAAGTTCAGATCTAGTGGTTCTCAGACTCCTACGTTTTGCAAGAGTTTTTTTTTATATACGAGGATATATATATATATATATATATATATATATATATATATATATATACACACACGCACACACACACACACATACATATATATATATATATATATATATATATATATATATAGAAGGTTCAATGAAAGTAGGTGCGACATACTTCATTGGAGGTTGCTGGTGAAAAGAAAAAAAATTACATGGATATGTAATGGAAAGTCATTAAAGTAAAAAGTGTGCGACAGGACCTCTACAGCCTTGTTTAGATTAAAACCTCATTAAGTTCAAACTGCATTGAGTGCTCTGACTGCAACAGCTCAATAGGTCCAATTTATCAAAATTTAAAAATAAAATTCAAATTCAAGTTAGATTTAGCTCTAGTTATTGATCGTGCTTTTGGAAGATTGACACAGAAATTAAATGTTTCAATGAATAACTCATACAGGGTTATTTTTATAGGCCCAGATATGTTTAGTAGTAGGAGTTCGAGTTTGAGAAGTTGGTCTTTGTGATCAGCTTCAACATTAATGAGCATGAGATTTTAGATGCTTTGCTGGGTAATGTGAATAATACTGTATTGCATTTATCAACAATATGTTAGATACAAACAAATACTCAGCACACTGCCTCTTTTTTGCCTCCAGTCTAAGCTAGAAATTAATCACTGATGAACCTGCAGCAAATATTTAGAGTAGTTGAAACCTGATCTTACAGAGCCAACCATCATCATCGCTATCACCTTGGAGAGATAGAAAATGATAAAAAAATCACTTGAATCTGTGTACATGCAGTGCAGCCAATCAAGATGTCAAACTTCCAGTTGCTACAGCATAACGGATTTTCTTAGTGAAATAGAGTGATGATTATGAACAAACTTGCTACAGAATATTCCAACCAGACTATTAGAAAAGTTCTTTTCAGGACAATCTCATTCTATCTAGATTAGCATGAAAAAATCAAGTTTTTTTGTTTTTTATTTTTTCAGTGTCCTAGCAATCCTTCCTTTCCTGTTATAGAAAGAGCGTCCAAAACCTCATGCTCATTATTTTTCCTCTTAGCCATTTTTTTTTGTTCTCTTAACCGTCACGCTTAGTTTTTCATAAGATTTTAGTAACTCCATTTAGAATTTAGGATTAGCCTTTGTCTTTCTTATTTTCTTAAGATTTATCTGAAATTTACACATTAGTGGAATATGATCTGACTCACAGTCGGCTGTCGGAAGTGATTTCGATGTTTTAACGGCGTTTCGAAATCGTTTCTGAATGACGATGTAATCTAATTTGTTTCAACCTCTATCTCCGGGGCTCTTCCAAGTCCACTGTCGTCAAGGGTGGTTTTGATGGACTTACTAAAATCTGAGGAAAAACTACGAGACAAAATTGTTATAACTGTACATAACACATATAAGACCTCTAACACATCATCTCAGAAGTAGAAGAATTATGTTCGGGAATGAAAAATTCACTTACTGAAGTCATAAAGAAAAACGTTCCCAAAAAAAGATTAAAAAAAAAAAGAGCTTGACAAACGGTAAACAAAGAAATACTCGATTTAATGGAAGAAAGGCGCAACTCAAAAAATGTAGAAGCCAAATACATAGACCTAAACAGAACATCCAAATAAAAGGCAACGCGACGGAAGAAGAATGGATTAGTCAGCAATGTCAGGAAATAGAGCAAAATCTAAATATAGACAGAAAATTCATGCATGCTAAAATTAAGGACATCGTGGTAAGTAAATTAAATGCAGTAGCCTTGGCTGCATCAAATCAAACGATAGAACGATGTTAATGGAAAAGAAAGAAATATTAAACAGATGGTCAGAATATGTAGAAGATCTTTTTAAGGATGCTAGGTGCAAAAAACCCAAAATAGAGAAAAACATAGAAGGCTCAACCATCCTTAAAGAAGTGGTCGAAACAGCAATAAAGAAAAAGAAAAAGAAAAAAGCCACAGGACCAGGACCAGACAATATATTAGTAAGAATAATTAAAGCATTAGATAATTTAGGAATAGGTTTTACATCAAAACTTCTTAATGCACTATACGAAAGTGGTGCAATTCCAGAAGATCTTTGTAAATATGTTTTTATAGAACTGCCTAAAACACCAGGAGCAACAGAACGTGAAATTCGTTGAACAATCAGTTTAATGTGCCATTTTACAAAAATCCTGTTACGCGTTTTGATGTATAGAATTCGCAAAGATCTAAGACCAGAAATATCCCCAAAACAGTTTGGCTTTATGCCTGATAAAGGGTCTAGAAATGCAAATTTCATTTTGTGAATGCTTATGGAAAGGTATATAAAAATTAAAAAAGATCTCCACCTCTGTTTCATTGATTCTTCTAAGGCCTTTTGACAAGGTAAGACATGTAGAGCTGTTTCGTATGTTAGAACAATTAGACATCGATGGGAAAAATCTGAGAGTAATTGAAATTTATACTGGGATCAGACTGCTTATGTACGAATTGAAGGAGAATATAGTGATTTCAAAACTATCAAAAGAGGTGTGAGGCAGGGATGTGTAATGTCTCCTGATTTTTTTAACCTATATAGTGAAATAATCTTAAGGGATCTTGATGGTATTTCAGGCTTAAAAAAAATGGAGAGAATCTTAATTATCTCAGGTATGCAGATGATACAGTTTTAATAGCAGACTCTAACGAACAACTCCAAATCTAGATACTGTAGTTTAAGAGAGCGAAAGAATGGACCTGTCTTTGAATGTAAAGAAAATGGAATATATGTTCATCTTAAAGAAATCCTCTAATCCCAAGTACAATCTCGTTAGCAAAGGCGAACAAATAAAAAAAGTTCATACCTGGTGGCGAAAGCCTGGCAATCTCTTTTAACGTATTGGCATGAGAGGTTTGGAGTTTCTGCTCTTGAATCCTCATTAAGTACATTCAATTATTTCCCAAGGTTATCCTTAAAGCAGGAAAAAAAACTACATCAATGCCTAATAGTATGTAGCCATCATTGTAAACGATTCCTGTCTATGAAAAGGTGTCATCTGTAAGCACTTATGGAAAATGCCTGTCTCCTGTAAGTTGAAAATATCTGCAGACTTGTAATCCTTCAGAATTTTTTTACAGTTATTTATCTCGCTGTATACATGCATGTCAGTCACTTCAGATGACAGTCTTAGGACCGTAATTGCAAACCTTGGAATCCATCGTCCTCACCTTCGAATCTAATACATACAGTTAACAAATAATTATTATAAAATTTCGGAGAGGTAGGTTAAAAGACACTATAAATCATCTCAAATACACAGCAACACCTACGTCCCGCAAAGAAGTTTCAGTCGTAACAAAACCTCTTTTTAAAAAAAAATAAGGCATACTTTCATACCATTTTTAAAATAGGTAGGTATTGAACACGTCGGCGAGCTTGAAAATACATTGAGAATGTAATTTTTTTTTATCGAATGTGAAGTTTGCTTCACAAAACTTAATGACGAAGAAGCAAAAAAAAAAAAAGAGAGAGAGAGAGAGAGAGAGAGAGAGAGAGAGAGAGAGAGAGAGAGAGAGAGAGAGAGAAATAAGCATTGAAAATGAAAACTTGACGCTACATTACAATGGGGCATTTTTTAATCCCCTTCTGTTCTTTTATGGAAGCACTTCTGTAACAATCTAAGTGAACACGTGCCTAAAATACCAATCAGTTATTTTTATACTTATGCTGGATTTCAAGAAGAACGCATCAAATGGTTTGTCTGCATATATTGTCACGTTTTTCACAAAATGGCGAATCCGATACATTTTCAATTTTGATTTTTTTTGTTTTATTTTGTTGTTTTTTTTTTAATCAAAATACTTAGGTTTGACTCCTCTACACCCTCGGAAAATCTTGATGCTGTAGTATTGAATAGTTAGATGTCGAAAATGACAAATTTTGAAGTTTTCAAGATTAATTTTTTGCAAACTGACGAATGTATCATTCGGAACTGTTCACAATGCATTGTGGAATAATTTGGCCATTTGCATTTTTTCGCAAACCGATGAATTACCTCATTTATCACTCTGCACACTGATAGCGAAAAAAAAAAGCTTATGGGTTCTGCTATTTGCCAATTGACGCATGCTTGTTTTCTCCATGTCTTTAACTTAGAAAGGGCGGGGTGTGTTGAGTATCTTTCGCGAGTGCGTTTGTGGTTGTGTATATGTGTTTGTGTTTTATAAACACTGCAACAACTACGCAATCAAACTGCAAAACTAGTCTTCCTCAAGTGATCTGGATCACAACAGGTTGGTACAGCTTAACATTTTCTGTTGCTTTTGGAATCTTGATAAAAGTAACCTCATACTACACTTTTCTGATTGTTAAAAGGCTCATTAGTTAGCGAGACTGAATAACAGATCATTGTAAATATGTTAACGCCGTCTTGAGCATTTAAACATCACCATTTCTTCTTTTACGTGTGGGCATGCCCGCTTGCTTAAAAAGGTAAGGCAATGTCGAATGAGTTCTGCTTTCTCTCTCTCTCTCTCAGCATATGATGTAGTTGTTTTAGGAACCTTTAGCATATTTTCCGAATAGACAAAATCTTTAAAAAGGAAAAATAGTGAACTTTTGAAAACGACATTCTCTTTAACTTAAGGCCATATAATATGCAAGTTGATCGCACGTAGAATACAAAGGTTTTGGCACCCAGACGATTATGAAATTTTATTGTTCAACAAAATCAGTTGAGACAAGAATTCTCTAACCGGAATGTGATTGTAATAGAATTATAGTCAACATCTTGTGGCTAAATGAGACTTCCTTCTACTTACAGGACAGATTAAACACAGACTTCATGGCTCCACTTTCTTTCCCTTCGACTAGATGCTCCTCTAGTAATTAAGTCTATCTATTTTCTTGGTTGACCCATTAATCTGATGCTGATAAAAATAGTATAAAAAATAGCTCTGGCTAAACCCCAAAAAAAATTTACACGAAAATTATCTCCAGTCTTTTAAACTTCGGTTATACGTGTTCAACTGTTACCATAGAGAATATGTAACAATATTATTCTTAATTTTAGATGCATCTGGTGTATACGGTAAAAAAAAAAAAAAAACATGATCTTTCCGATGAGACATATCCAAAGTTTGTCCACAGTATCACAGTTAATTCCATTTCAGGCTGTTCTTTTATCACTATATTACAAAAGCATGACGGAAGGCTCCGATTTCTACACAGACTTGTCTCGCCCCTTTTCTGCTTATTCTTGCAATAAAACCTTCTACACCTACAGCATTTTGGTTTTATACCTTTTGATGCAAGTTATGGCATATCATGTACTTTTCAAAAAAATAATTTGAAATTGGTTTAAAGTTTTTTAATTTGTTATCCCATTAAAATGTTTAGGATCATTAAATTTGTTCACACAGGGAAACTCTTTCAATTATCGGCCACATTAAATACAGATTAAGAGACAGGAAGCCAGATACATCATTTTTTTTTTATCAAAAGCACAAGAATCGACTCTTCCTAAATTAGTAAAGGTATGGGACTTTTTGAACAATGTCCGATTCCCGTAAGTCTCTACCTTCAGGCTAAAAATTGGCTTTTTAAGGGATCAGAGCCACAGTCTGGGAATGTTCCCGATGATTCCTATGGTGAGACATGCAATCATTTTACACTGAAAGGTTCCTTAAACCCCACATAAAGTGGCACTAGTGATGAAAGCAGAACAGGAAAACAAATAAAAAAAAAAGAAACTGAAACCTCCACAAAAATCTGCAAACACCATTACGTGTTTATGTTTTATTTCTTATTAATTCCTTTCTTAATAATCAAATTTTGCCTGAAACACAGAACACATGATATGTCCTTTCCACAAACAGCTTCTTTAAAAATCTTTGAAAATGAACTGCTCTACAGGGATCAAATAGATCTATTTTATAGAATTATAGTTCTAGCTCAACCTTTTTCATGTTTTGTGATCATATTCCAAATGGATTTACTTATGATCAAGTTTGACAAGTATAAATTTTCGTTCAACATTTCGTGTTGTTTTTGTTTGATCTCAACGGCAGTTTAAACTGTTGTTACATATTCAACATATATCGATCATAGATCTAGAAAATACGTGGGCTGTGCCCGCACAGAATGTAATGTACTGTCATGTACGCCCATCTTTAATATTAAACTTAATATAATTCCTTTTGTCTTCTCAGACAACAAGAATTGACTAGTTTCCTTTGGTTTGATACGATGTGTTTTAAAAGCATTTGAATAAATTCCAATTCGAATCGAATAATATACGGGATTATAGTGACCTGCCAGGTCTCTCGTTTATCACGCCCTCCGGGTTTTCTGTAAAAGTTAAGTTCTTCTTTGAGACAATATTAGTCCTCGGGGCATTTAATAATTTACAACTTTACTCATACACGCCATGTCTCCTCCTGAAACCAGAATCGGCCTTAGCCCTCGGGGCACATCAAGGAAGTACTTTTATAATAACGCGTTCTTGGCCCTCGGGGTGTTCAATATCAACAAATACATAAGGTAAGTAATATATTATGGACTTGATCAAATTAAAAAAAAAATAATAATAACAATAAACAAATAAATAATATAGAAGAAGAAGAAGAAGAAGAAGAAGAAGAAGAAGAAGAAGAAGAAGAAGAAGAAGAAGAAGAAGAAGAAGAACAAGACTGTTTGAATGAACCCTCGGGGACAAATTAGCGCTCTTGGGGCCGTTACTTGTTACATTGATGTCGGATAACTACGATAAGGAAACACTTTCAGCGCATGCGACCTCTAACGAAAATGCACAATCTGCCATAATAAAGGCAATGGCCGATAGTGCCGACATAGCCCAGATCTTATTAGAAAACAAAAGGGCTGTTACAGAAATGCTTAACTGATTAAATTCTTTTAAGGGAAAAACGTTAACGATCTTGCTCAAAATCCTGCACCTCAGCTTCATCCTCTTCTTCCTCATCTTCGTCATCCGGGTACTCTATCTTCTAACCATAAATCCCGCCCTTCCCATCACCAACCAACCCCCACTCAAAACGAGAAGAGAGGAATACGAGGCGCAAAGGCAACGATGCATAGTAAAACACGCCGCCGCTCCTGACACAACCAATTTAGAGGAAAGATTCTTGTCTCGTCATGAGAAAGCAGGACCCTCGGGGTCAACTGGTTCAATCGAACAAAAGAGTACGAAAAGTGCAAAAAGCACATCGCTCCCTATTCAAGGCGACGGGGGAGGAATTTGAGGAAGATAATGAGGAAAACAATGGCAAACTACCGCATAATCCCAAATGCCAAGAACAATCAGGACCCTACTCCTTGTTTTCCGATGTTTGGACTAAGCGTGGGACTACTTTATTATTTTTTTAATGAGACCTCGACTCCTGTCATTGCCAAACTATCCTCTTTCATCAATAAAGTCTCACAAAGAAAACCAAAGCTGAAAAATTGAGAAATAAAGCGAGTGCACTCAAGCGGCCAGAAAACTGCCCTAACCTCGTTACTCCCCTCGCTAACCCAGAAATCTGGGCGGTCCTAAAAAGCCATGCCAAAAGAAATGACTCTACGCCAAGAGCTATTCAGAGTTATGTGGGGAAGCGAGCAGTGTGCGGATGCACTTGCCGCCTCCCACCCGGGAGAGACAAAAAACTTGATTGATGCGCTGTCCCCTCTAGGCCATGCCCACCTGTGCCTCACCTTACAAAGGAAAGACCATCAGATGTATGCACTGCCGTGGGATATGCGAGGCATATGTGACCCCTCGGGGGAAACGCACACCTCACAATATCTTAATGGTGATGACGTCAGAAAAACAATTCGGGAGGCTCAAGACACCAAACGCCTTACAACGAGCCTACGAGCCGACAACAGTGCCTATACACAAGAAGGGCGAAACGTCTTTTTTAGGCTAGCGATACTCCCGCCCCTACCGGAGGTGGAAGATCAATCAGAAAAGTTTCAAGATGAAGAACACAGAGTCTCTCTACAGGGGGAGAAAACAATCCCATCAGTGACGGTAAGACTACTAACTTTAGATAAGCCGCTTAACCTGGCCTCACTCAGCCATAAACCAGAGGACTTCATTGCGGGGCGACAAGCTAAGTGCAAAAACGAATGGTTAAAAATAACGTCTGATTAAAAAAAAAAATACTCCGATCAATCAAAGGCACCTACATTGAATTTGAAGTCTTCATGCGAAGTTGCGCAGGTAGGGATTTCCTGTATACGACAGATAAAAAGACAGTAAGCCTGTTGATCAAGAAATCGATAAATTGTTAACCCAAAAAGTACTCATCAAATCTGATCATGAATAGGGTGAATTTGTTTCAGACATATTTACTAGAATGAAACCAGATGGTTCTATTCGGCTGATTTTGAATCTTAAAGGCCTAAATAAAAATATTCATTACAAAAAATTTAAAATGGAAACATTTAAGTCTGCCCTCGCATTGATTACTCCCTCGTGTTGGATGGCCAGTGTGGACCTCTTGTATGTTTATTACTCTGTTCCCATTGCAGACAAGCACCAAAAATTCATAAAGTTTATATAGAGAGGTCAGAGGTATTCTTTTACGTGCTACCAAAATGGACTGAGCCAAGCACCCAGAAACTTCACAAAAATTATGAAGCTCTTATATACACTTATCTTCATGGTTAAGTCATATAAGTACAGGCTATCTTGATGACTCTTTGTTACTCGGTAACACAAAAGAGGAATGCACTGCTTGTGTCTCGGACATGGTTTACAAGCCATCCAGAAAAATCAGTTCTCAATCCTACTCAATCAATTAGATATTTGAGGACGGGTGGAGCTTGGACCACTCAAGAAATAAACCACTATCATATTAATGAGTTGGAACTGCTCGGCGCATCATTTGCCCTTAAATCGTGTACAAAGTCGTGCACTTACATCCATGTCATAATATATCTTGACAATACCACAGCCATAGCTTGTATAAATAAAATGGGCTCCAGCAAGTCTGGTAAACTTGATAATATAAGTCAGCAAATCTGGGAAGTGTGCACAGGAAAACATTTATGGCTAACTACAGCTCACATACCAAGCACTAAGAATACAATTGCTGACTCTGAGAGTCGCAACATTAATGAAGATACTGAATGGATGCTTAATGAATCAATGCTAACAGATTCACTAAAAATCCTCGGCATTACACCAAACATTGATCTTTTTACATCCAGACTAAATTTTCAACTCAAACCATACGTGTCATACAAATAAGATCCTGAGGCGGCTGCCATAGATGCATTCAAGTTGAACTGGGGAAAACATTGCTTTTATGCATTTTCACCTTTTTCTATCATTGCCAGGGTACTGAACAAGATACAGACGGACAAAGCAACAAGTATCGCCATTGTTCCATTTTGGCCAGCCCAAACGTTTTATCCCATCCTTATGAAAATGTTAATCGACAAGCCTGTGCTTCTGTCAGCGAGACAGACCCTGTTACAGCTGCTGGGAAACCCGAGCATGCTTCACCCTCTTCACGAGAAACTGAGGTTGTTCGTATGCAAAGTATCAGGCATGCCTACAAAAGCAGAGGACTATCTTATACAGCAATCAGCGTGGCGACCAAAAACCAAAAATACATAAGAGCAATATATTACAAAGTGGCAGAGATTCACTAGCGAACAACAAATTGATCCTATTTCACAACATATAAATACTGTATGAAATTTCCTGGCTGAATTATAAGATTCAGGGGCCTCCTATTCCTCGCTTTCTATTGCTCGCTCTGCATTATCTTTTTGCCTATCTGTTAATGACCATGCATTTGGTAATAACCCTACTGTAAAAAGGTTTATGAAGGATGTATTGGAAGGTAGACCCTGTCTGCCTAGATCCTCGAAATGTCCCATATGGGACCCTAGCCTCGTCCTCAGCTTCTTGAGTATTTGGTTCCCCCCATGACAAATTAACCTTAAAAGAGCTCACTCTAAAATTTGTAATGCTTTTAGCATGCGAACAGGTCAACGATGTCAAACCTTACATACACTAAAAACTGAAAATATGATCTTAACAAATGATAAATGTACCTGTATTATTGACTCCTTGTTGAAAGACTCGAGAAGGGGATGTTATAATGTACGCCCATTTGAACTAATTTCATTTCTTGCAAGTAGACGCCTTTGTGTTGTTGACGTATTACAGCAGTATCTCTCCAAAACTGAAGAGCATCGTGCAAGTAATAGCACGTCACAGTAACTATTAAGTTTTCATAAACCATTTAAAGCAGTTAGTAAAGATACAATTGCTAGATGGATTAAAATAGAACTGAAACTGTCAGGCATCGACGTCAGTGTTTATACTGTTCACACTACTCGTGCTGTGAGTACGTCTGCAGCCTCACACTCGGACTTGCCCAGTTCTGACATCCTGAATGAAGCAGGCTGGTTCAATGAGGATACCTTTGCTATGTTTCACAAAGACCAATTGCTTGCAATTTTGGAGAAGCGTTATTAATTGTACAGAACCAATTAATTGTAATTGTCTATATCATATTCTTGATGCGTCCTAGGCTCATAGTTACAGCTTTAAAATCTCATATCACAAGGAGTACCTGACGGCAGGGGAGATGAAATTATAGAAACAAACGACGCTTACCGTGGTAAGGTGATAATTGTTTCTGATGATATCGACTCTGCCAGGAAAGGAGTGGTAAGGTGCCCTCCCATCAATGACTTTATGTCCCTCTGTCACAAAACGTTTTTTTTTTATTGATTCTTTTAGTCTAAAGTCTCTGTTCGCTTTTCTTTGTCAATTCTTTCTGCTTCATAGACTCCGTTCACGGTGCACTGTAATTTGAGTCTAGTAGTATCTTGATTGAACTGTACTGAAGTGAACTTTATCTGCCTGGTACCGGTGTAACTATTTGATTTTACTGCATCAGCACCGCTTTGAAGAACATTTTGTGCTGTCATCAAGGACATAAATAATATAAATGAAATCATCAGTGTGACAAGAACATCTGTTATAATTTTCAGAAGAACATTCGACACTTGTAGACAAGTTTAGATTCCTGAGTTTTATCTACCCAACGACGTTATAAGGTTACATTTTGCACTGGACATTCTATTTACCAAATGACACAAGAGAGCTTAGTCAAGATACAAGATCATGAACTATCTGTTTTAAAGCTGGACAATTATTAGAAATTATGTTATTGCATGGAGCACTTTAGTTAAAACTAACCTGTTCTTTATCCTCTCCCTCTCTCTTTCTTGTTATTAATTATTAATTAATTTTTGAATTGATGTTGTCAAAATTAAGGCTTACATTAAAGTAACTGAATCTTTTAGTAACTATTATTTTACCTTCTTTTGTAACTTTGGGAAATACAGATTCTTGGTTGTCCATTATTATTCACCTTTATAAATATATTTACCACGACGTATCATCTTTGTTCTACACACCCAAAGCAGACATACATGCCACTCTTAGGTACACAGACAGGCAAGTAAGAGTAAATAATAAACATATTCTCATATAACTTAAAAGAGCTTGTTTGTCCCGTGCATTTGAGTATATGTGTTGTCAGAAGTCCTTAAATGTCCCAAACTTCAAGTTGCAGTATCTGGCCTGCTTTGAACTTTGGGACAGTCACACTGTCGTTCATTGTTTGCACCTAACAGTGGTTGCAGCGGGAGCCACATTGTGACACGCTCCCCTCAATTGCTTGCGAGCATTGTATTTAAGCTTTATGTCCATACATGAGTAATTTGTCATTTTTCACTCCTGTGACTATTCTAAAGTGTGCCAGATACAGGTAGCGCAGCGGTTCTCATCTTACCACTCCGTTCCTGACGACAGAGTCGATAAAATCATAAACAACCATATCCTTACCAAGGTAAGCCTCGTTTGTTTCTATAGTAATCACACAAAGGAAAAAAAAGTAAATCAAATTGAGTGCAGATCTATGTTTTGCACTTAGATTTTTCAAGATTTGTAAAAATTTATAAGGATAATTGTTGTGGAGAAATGGAGACATACAGATACATATTTTAAATGATTTTCCTTTCAGGGAAATGAAATATAGCAAAATTTGCACAACAACACTACACTTTATCATTATAATGATTTCAATGTGAATTACATATGCCATTATAAGAAAAATAAACACATCAAATAATTTTAGTAAAAAAATTAGCGAAATGTATATTGTAAAAGAAAACAATGTTTTTTTATACATTTTTATACATTTTTTACTTCTAGCGAAATGTATGCAAGCGTAATACATCTGATCATTTTGTTTACATTTGAAACGTGCATTTACCAAGATAAGTATTTTTGATTTTGACTTTAGAAAAGCAATAGATCTTACTGTTAAAGGTAGGAATATTTTTCTTGTGCTTTCTTCACTTCATCTGTAGTTAGATTGGTCTTAAGACTAATATTTTCTTTAAGTGCCAGAACAAGAGTTTTGCCTTTATTCCTATCTTATATTTTTCTAGTGTGTGCTACATTTTTCTGTCTCAAAAAGATCTTTTTCTGTCATCATGTTGTTCTCCTATATTTAGTTCTTTGGTGTTTTTCTCCGGAACGAACATTTGTTTCAATGTAAAATGAGCCAGGCTACTGAGCAGATTTTTTATGAGAAAAGGATTTTAAACTATGTCAGTAAGCAGCTGAAGGGAGGGAAAGAGTTGAATTATCCATAAGCAATCCCATCCACAATTTCGAAAATGATGTCAAGCCTCTAAATAAATCCAGACTACTCATTCATCTGATTTACGCTAAAAAGATACCATTTTAACTTTGGCTTAATCTTCACTTTCACTCAGCCAGCAGCTAAGCCACAATTTTATTCGTTCTACATAAAACAAGCTAAGCCTAGACCAAACATAAATTAAGTCCTACCATCAAACTGTTATGAGTGATCAATGTTTTACTGACATCGAACGATGTAAGTTTAATTTAAGTTTTATGATCAAACATAGCCTAAACTCAATATCACACGAAGTTGTTATCTGGTTAGCAATATAAAAATATTATCAAATGGTCTACATTTAGCTTTACACCACATATCAAAAATATACTTATTGCTATCTCGTCTAGACTATCGGCGATTGATTGTGGGTTTAAATAAAACACACACTTCAACTTGAGTTAAATTAAAATTGTAGGACTAAAATACAGATTTATTGAAAATGTCTCACATGGAACTACAAACACGGAGCTAAACAGCAATGATTCATCTGTAACGAAGTAGAGCGAAACTCGGAGCAAAGCGGAAGCAAACACCAGGTGTAAATAATGGAAAGCCTAATCGGACATTTCTCCATACTATAAATAGAACCTTGACAGGGTTGGAAATCGTGCAATCAAATCTACATCGAAATTATCTTTCGAGGCCCAAACTTTTTATCCTTAGATACTATATATTTCAATGTCAGACATTGTTGTGAGCCCACATATTTTCTTAATCAGAGACCCATAAAGAGTGTTGTAGTGGTGCTCATACTGTGGGGCATTTTATATACCCCACAATAATTTGTGCCCGACAACAAACTCAATATAGGAAAATGCCTCATAAAGCCGCCATCACATTATATGTGTGCATTTAAATACAGTTGTAGTTGTCTCATCTAGTCATTCATTTTTTTCTTGGCATCTGTCTCGGTCTGTCTTAGACCTATTTAGGTGTAGAATGATGCTGTAGAATAATTTGAATTGAATAGGACTTGTTTTCCATTGATTGCTTCTGGTCTTCTGTAACTCTCCATTTTTTCTTGGATTTTTTCGTTCAGCAATGATAAGATTGTTTAATAATAATAATAATAATAATAATAATAATAATAATAATAATAATAATAATAATAATAATAAT
>BLXT01008590.1:36688-49373 GCA_019648995.1 Plakobranchus ocellatus | reverse complement strand
AACAACAAAAAAAAAACCAACAACCACCTTTTCCGCTCACTTCCCTCTTTTGAAGTATGTTAAACACCAATTGAATCGGCCTATGTTTTCGTTGCTTTACCTGCCTACCTATGCCACTGGGCCCAACAACATCTTCTATTCTTTCATCTCCAACTTTTGCATTGAAATCTCCCATTACTGTTATGATTTCCTGGGATTTTAGATAGCATTTTGCTTTTCCTATTTTTTCATAAAACTCCTCTACTTCTACATCTTCACTGTCAGATGTTGGTGCATACACTTGAATAATTCCTAGATTTAATGGTTTGGCTATCAATTTAGCTACAATTACTCTATTGAAATTGGACACCAACTCCCAAGACTTTTTGCCGTTGTTACAACGAATAAAATACCAACGCCTCTTTCATGTGTGTGTCCCCCTGAGTAAATTAGAGTTTTACTACCTAGTTTCATGGAACCTGCCCCCTGGCAAAGGGACTGTAAATGAGAGTCGAAGTAGGCTTATTGAACGGTGCCAATCAATGAATTTACCATCACATATACTTGGTATGAAGACCACCCTAGGCGACAGTGGACCTGGAGGAGCCCCTGTGATGTAAGTAGAAACAAAATAGATTAGATCCTTATTTAGAAACGATTCCGAAACGCCGTCAAAACATCGAAGTCACTGCCAGGAGCAAACTGTGATTCAGATGATATTCCAGTAATGTGTAAATTTCAGATACAACTTAAGAAATTAAGAAAGGCAAAGGCTAATCCTAAATTCCAGATGGACTTGCTAAAATCTGATGAAAAACTAAGAGACAAAATTGTTTTAACTGTGCATAACAAATATGAAACTCTAAATAACATCTCAGAAGTAGAAGAATTATGGTCTGAAAAATTCACTTAATGAAGTCATAGAGAAAAACGTTCCCAAAAAAGATTAAAAAAAACATAAGAAATGGATAAACAGAGAAATACTCGATTTAATGGAAGAAAGGCGCAAATCGAAAAATGTAGAAGCCAAATACAAAGACCTAAACAGAAACATCAAAATAAAATGCAACGCAGCGAAAGAAGAATGTATTAATCAACAATGTCAGGAAATAGAGAAAAAGCTAAATATAGACAGCAAATTCATGCATGCTAAAATTAAGGATATCAGTGGTAAGAAAATAAAACGTAGTAGCCCTGGCTGCATCAAATCAAAAGATGGAATAATGTTAATGGAAAAGAAGGAAATACTAAACAGATGGTCAGAATATGTTGAGGATCTTTTTAAAGATGCTAGGTGCAAAAAACTCAAAATAAAGAAAAACGTAGAAGGCCCAATTATCCTTAAAGAAGAGGTAGAAGCAGCAATAAAGAAAATGAAAAATGGAAAAGCCACGGGTCCAGATAATATACCAGTAGAAATAATTAAAGCATTAGATAATTTAGGAATAGTCTGACAACAAGACTTCTTAATGCAATGTACGATAGTGGTACAATTCCAGAAGATCTTTGTAAATCTGTTTTTGTAGTACGACCTAAAACACCAGGAGCAAGAGAATGTGAACTTCATAGAACAATCAGTTTAATGAGCCATTTTAAAAAAATCCGGCTACGCGTTTTGCTGCATAGAATGTGCAAGAGTCTAAGACCAGAAACATCTCCAAAACAGTTTGGCTTTATGGCTGATAAAGGGACTAGAAACGCAACATTCACTTTGTCAATGCTTATGGAAAGGTGTATAGAAATGCAAAAAGATCTCCACCTCTATTTCATTGATTATTCTAAGGTTTTTGACAAAGTAAGACATGTAGAGCTGTTTCATATGCTAGAAAAATTAGACATCGATGGGAAAGATATGAGAATAATTAGAAATTTATACTGGGATCAGACTGCATCTGTAAGAATTGAAGGAGAACATAGTGATTTCAAACCCATAAAAAGAGGTGTGAGGCAGTGATGTGTAAATTCTCCTGATCTTTTTAACCTGTATAGTGAAATAATCTTAAGGAATCTTGATGGTCTTTCAGGTTTATAATAAATGGAGAGAATTTTAATAATCTCATGTGTGCAGATGATACAGTTTCAATTGCAGAATCTTGCAAACACCTCCAAAAACTTCTAGATACTGTTGTTTTAGAGTGCGAAAGAATCATAAAATTCAAATATTTAGGCTATCTGGTAATATCAGGTGGCAGATGCACAAATGAAATATGTAAAAGAATAGTTATGGCCAAAGATACATTCTAAGTAATGAAACCAATACTGACAAATAGAAACATAATTATGGCAACCAAAATGAGGGTAATTAAAACAAATGTATGGTCAGTACTTTTGTATGGTAGTGAGTGTTGAACAATAAACAAAGACATAGAGAAAAAAACTAGAAGCAGTAGAAATATGTTTTATCAGAAGAATGGTGAGGATATCATGGACAGGAAAAAAAAAATCAAATAAATTGGTTCTGAAAGAGGCTAATTTCGAGCGATCATTCATTAAAACCATAAGACAGAGGCAACTAGAACTTTTAGGCTATATTTGCCGACATAAGGGTTTAGAACACTTAGCAATCACAGGAAAGATTGAAAGCAAACGCAGTAGAGGTAGACAGAGAATAACTTTATTGAAAATCTAAGTCATGGGCAATAGGCAAGGATAGTGTAGCATAACCGCTGGCCACACGACTATAATGACTGGGCCGTCATCAGATCGTATAGTGGTATTAGTCTAGTTGCTCCAATTCTTTACTGTGACGCCTGGCGTCTACATATCAAGACTTCATAAATGATACTTTACGTTTCACAAACAAGACACTTCCAGCACTCTGAGACTAAGCAACAACACGTTCCATCTGGTTATAAAGTTTATTTGACTACGTTCTAAAATACAAGATTATAAAGAGCATTCTAGGATTATATATATGCATCTGTTGCGTGCTGGGTGGCGTAGACTCTACATTAATAACAAGAACAACTAACCTACCCTATGCCTCTAGTCCTGCTCTAAGGTCTCCCCCTCCCCCCCCATACCGGGCGAGGAGTTAAAAAACTACATGGTTAGATTTCGAAACTTTACTTTAAACAAAAGACTATAGAAAAACTACCAGACTGACAAACTATTCGAGCTTTGCTCGTGGCTACATATCTTTACATATCTATCTTGCTGCTCTCTCAAACAACTACCTCTACCTCTGCGACTGATCGGGCGTACAGTTGGAGAGCGAATCCTACACTAACTGAATGAGCATCGTACATATAGGCTCAGAGAAATTCAAGGTGGGGTCTAGGGCGGAAACAGCATTGTTTTTCTAAGAAGACACATACAAAGACACTAAAAATCGACTGAATAGATCGTGGTGATTTATTTCGACAAGCTGGGTCCGAGAAGGCGCCAGCAACGAGTAAAGTTACCCCTGACTGATTAGACGTACCGCAAAAGCACCCTACGACCTGAGAAAAACAAATGACACTAAAAGAGTCTCTTCCCTGAAACCGGTATTTAAACAACATCAGATTTCCTTTCTACGGGTGAGAATTCTCTGCCCGAAAATTATGCTTCTAGTTTGGTGGTCTAGCGGTAGATCGTTATTTTGATAAAGAGGTTTAGTTGAAACAGATACACGTGAGACAACCATTGGGGAATGAATAATGACTAACATGGGAGTGGGACTGAATAATGTTACAATAGCGATAACAACTTTATAAGGTTAACTGAGAATAGGTTTGAGTGTAGGAGCATGATAGCCAATGTCTGTTTCAGACAAAGTACCTGATGATGATTACCTGCCTACAAGAAGTACAGAATACTGCCATTCCTGAATTTGAGCGCCGCCAAGAGAAAAAGAGCACAAATGTTTGTTGCGTGATTTTTTTTTTCAGAAAAATCCGTAAATCGCAAGATGTAGATATCGAGTTTGAAGAATGCACGTTTCATATTCAATAGATATAGATCTAGGCCCATAAAAGTAGGGGACAAGAACATTGCTTATCTCCAATATGTATTGTAAAATCGTTTGAAAAAAGAAACCTGTTATGACAGATTGCATCCACGAACAAAACATATTTTTATTATTTCTAGAACACACACACACTACTGTTTTTTTTAAACCAGTAACTATTCGTAATACGGACAGGTCAAATAAAGCCTTAAAAATATGATATGTGTTTACATGGCACCAGCCTCTAGACATGAGAAAGTTATACTCACTATACTTGCATTCCTCAAGCTTGTAGCCTGGGTCGCATCCAAAATAACAGGCACGATAACTACAAGAATGAGGTGGTCCACTGCAGTGATCACTACACCTTGGTAAACAGCCAGGTCCATAACTTCCAGGAGAACATTTTTCTAAAGAAATAGCTATAAAATAATAAAAAGAAAATGTTAAAGGTGAGTAAGTTGAAAAATGTATTCTTTTTCATGTTTTGTTTCTTTCAGATCTTTTCTTTCTATTGCCTGAAATAAATGGTCTGCTGCACTGCTCTTTTACTTTTGAGCGAGCGACAATCGAAAATTTAATGTCTCTGTCTCAAGGTTTTTCAATTTCACCACACTTTTTTGTACCTCTCTCTCTCTCTCTCTCTCTCTCTCTCTCTCTCTCTCTCTCTCTCTCTTCTCTTCTCTTTTTCTCTCTCTCTCTCTCCTCTGCTGTTTCATCAGCCACTGACAATGAAAAGTTTCTCTCTCTCTCTCTCTCTCTCTCTCTCTCTCTCTCTCCCTCTCTCTCTCTCTCTCCTCTGCTGTTTCATCAGCCACTGACAATGAAAAGTTTATACAATACAATCTATAGGTCTATTTTCATAATCCTCATATGAATTTTTCACAGACCTTCGCCATTTTCAAAAGAACAAAAATCAAGAGTGATTAGAAATATTTGAAAACTGCTGATGTATGATAAAAAAATGAATAAGTATAATGGGCCATTACATCGCGCATGGCTCTAAATAATAAAAATTACTAGTTAAGGCTATTTTTGAAAATTGACAACTATTTATAAGTTTCCAAAACTATTTTCAACTTTGCAAAAAACCAATCTCTTAACCTAAAGCATGTAATAAATTCTATACAAATTATTTGTTTCATTGCTCTAAAGCTTAGGATTAAGGTAAATTTTTTACAAAATTGTACTCATAACATGCGATAATTTAAAAAAAAAATGTACATCACGATCTTCTGAAAAGATGTATAAGAAAGAAGAAATATCATGCGGTGAGATAAGTTCACAAATTGCATTAAAAAAATACCTATGTGTGATTTTTCACCTCTTTTACACTGTCCAAATCAAACTGATTTAAAGTGTTAATTTAAAACTCAAATTAATATAAAAATAAATAAAATTAACTTTAAAACCTGGTGAAGAAGTCACTTTATTTTATTTCTGTTTGTATTAAAAATTTCACAGTAAAAACGAAGAAGCAACATATTGCCCAAAACATTTTTATCCCCAACACAGTTATCTCCCTTTAGTTTCCCTACCTGAGGAGTAATTAATTACCCTACTGACAGCCTTATCAGCCCTTCCCTGGATCTCTGGGCTTCTTTAGAACTGATCAGATCAAAGCAAAAACTAAAGTTCCCAAATTTGCTCACTTTTAGTCGCCGTGGAAGATGTGCAAATGATATGATGAATTTTTTCAAATCAAAGCTATAACATTGGCTTGACTTACAAACTGTATTTCAGGCGAGAAATATTTGGGGTGTCATTACACACATAATAAACTATACACATTTTGTGCGATAAATTGGTTATACCCATTAGTATAGTCAGATCTGGTCACTCTCTACTCAGACAAACAGGAAGAGGTAACACTGTGCTCTTCTCACCGTTCACTTTTTTAGCGTGTGATATTTGATAAGACTTGTAAGCATGGGTTCTTCGCAAATATGTATCTCGGCGTGGAATGTTTAGCATATCTTAGCTTTTGAGACGTGATAGATTATCTTTCTGATCTCCAATGATGATTCCTATGTTCATGTTTGCATATATGTCTGTTGATTCTATTCAGCATTGCCGATTGTTGTTGCTTATCTCTTTATTTGTAAAACTTGAAGTTGCCCAAATAGTTATGGCTAATCCTTTACACAAATTTCCACTATAATCATTGATCATAGCTGCGCGGCATGGTTAGCGTTGCTCTATATGTGAGGCTGGTTGTTGCAATTCTTATCTGAAGGTAGGCACTAGAGCCTGGTCTCCCACCAACTGCATGGCTCGCTGGAGAAACACCCGCAACAGGTTTGATGTACTCATGGCGATTCTGTCTTGCAGCCAAATGATTCCGTTCGGGGACTTGGAAGCCCATTTTGTGGGGCAGACATTAGCCATTTCCCGGCATTTGGACATCACGCGCGGAACCGTTTCTTTTCTTTCCCCGCACAAAGGACACACAGTAGCGGCAGACCAACCGTGACGCGAGGAGCTTATGTTTTGCCCTTGCACGAAAAATTTGCCTCGCGTCACTCTTATACCAGTCGCAGCAAATGTTTGTCATTATTTTTTATGTATAATGACACGGGCACTTCAGCTCATTGTAATGTTTATATATATATACATATAGTGACAGTCTATTTTAATGATTGAAAAAGGACCCCAATAAGAAAGAAAAAAAATCTAAACTTCCAAAGAAAAAAAACATTCGCAGGTAAACAGTCGGCCTACTAGTGATAGAGATTTTGTCCGGTTCATAAGCGTTAGATTTGCTGATTTGAGAACGTTTCATAGGATGTGTCTGCAATGTGACTGTTAAAAAAACTTGGTAGTTTTAGAGAAAAAAAAATTAATGTCTTATATTAAATTTGTTTTACATTTTAGAAGGGTCTATGTCCCCGCGCGACATGGGAAAAAATTCCCCAACACTTCAGTGCTCGACTCACCTGAGCCACGAAATTGAGTGACCATAATTATTGAAAAAAAATACTAAAGGAAGACATATATAAACAGAACAAACACGAACTAAAAAGAATGAAAAAAATGCATTGTTTTGTCAGTAAAAACTGGTTTCTTCACGTACAGAAAATCGAAAAAAAAGCCAGCGTAGGAGCAGAAAAAAATCAAACAATAAGAAACATATCGTTGTTGATCGCACTCTGACTAACAGAGAACAAAAGAACAAATTTGTTCAAGTCAAAACAAATGTGTTTTAAAAACAGCAATGACTAATTATTGAATAACAATACATCCCTGTGTAGCAGTAAAATATTGAAGAGATAGTTAGCCTGAAGTCCGGATATGAAGGAAGGGAAACTAGCACGCAAAAGTGAACAATAAAACAACTTTTTTTTGTCAGAAGATAGATTTGTTTTGAAACTTTCACCACCGAAATTTCTTTATTGGAGTGAGATGTGCTGTTTTTAAGAACCTGCACATAACGCATGACTAAAACCTACACCACACCCTTGCTCATTCCCCGATCGTCATGGCTAGATGTTTAATCGCTTCTTTTATCTCTTTCCCACACCGATAATTAAAATTTGTGTCCCTTCTCTTCTCGCGCCTACCTCTATGTGACCTCATCGGCTTGAGGCTTTGAAAAACAATCGCACAAAAATAGCATTTACAATAAATCAGGCATGTTAAGTATGAATAGCCTTGTTGCTATGGACGACTCAGAAAATACGAGACCTTCTCATGCTGAGACCAATTCTCCTCGTAAAGATTAAACTAAATTCTTAACTCCGCCATTATTCTACAAAAGCCATTTGCTTGGCAACCCACCACGGTCAATGTTTTTGATTAATGCTGCAAGACATGCATGTAACTATTTATTTCCTGTACTGATAGTCATTGCGCTTGTTCGTTTTCATTTAATAAATGTTAATCGTTATTTTATATATAAATTTAATCCTTTCGATATTTGTAATATTCTCTTTTGAGTATTGCAGGCGATTCGTTTCTCTATCTGACCTATACCTGTGACAATGGCAATGATATACTTTTATAGATCTAGTCATGAGACAGAAATTTTACAAACAACAGTCATTCAGAAATATTATAGATAGGTCAAGTTAAAGGACTGAACTATGAAACCATATGATTGTGTTCTTCTTTCATTAAGACGTCATTTCATATAGCATTATGAGATCAATCACTTTGACTAAATACGCTTAGCTTACTATTCCCATTCTAATTGCACAACATGTTTGTTTACTGAATCCCACTTATAAAATCCTGCGTTTGACTGACACACTTTTGAAAACAAAGTTCATTTGAAATGTAGCAGCAGAGGAAAAAGTTACACTGGTGAATAAAAAGTGAAACAAAGAAAATTGTAGTGGTATTAAATTAAACAAATCAATAAATGTGCCATTCTTCTGTTACGTGTGACGGCGAACACTTATATTGACTGCAAACTAATGTGCTTTTTTACTTTATAAATATCCTAAAATATGAAGGAGTTGAAATTCAAAATCATAGTGTTTTTCTGCCTCACTCAATAAAGCTCTACATTGTGCAAAAAATTAGAAGCCTTTACGTGTGTAACAATCTTCCCCTGTGTAGCCAACAGCACACCCATATGGACATCCTCCTGTGCTCACAAAGCAGGCTTCTGTCTGGTCGAAACAGTTACAGTCACGCTCACATTTACGGCCGAACTTGCCTGGTGGACACGCGACCTCTGGATGGGTGAAGACCGTTTATAAACGTAAGCAAGCAGGAAAATAAATTGTTATAGTTGAAATTATGATTTCAAAGACATGAGCTCAAATTGTGTTTGTAATGTTCTGGTGATGTAACAGAGAGAGTAGGGACGCCTCGAAGTAATCCGCAGAGATTTCCAATAATGCACACGAAGCAATATTCTACAATTCAGTATTAATGACGAAATGAAGGCATTTTAAAGCAATTGTGGAAGGAGGCCTAAATTCGAGATCCTACTCAGGGCATAGTGGAAAAACAAAAATGTCTGTTTCAAAAATGGGTGATTATAAAAGTGATTGGTTCTAAATGCTTATGCTATATTTGACTAAAGCTACATAGTTTCAGTAGTTTCCGCGGTTACTGGTTGCAATCATAGTAATAAAGTCACATTAGACGATTGGTATAAATGAGACTGGATGATAAATTTACACTAAATCATGACTGGTGCAGCTGCTGTGCTCCTCATCCGCTTCCGACTACTACTACTACTACTACTACTACTACTACTACTACTACTACTACTACTACTACTACTACTACTACTACTACTACTACTGCTACTACTACTACTGCTGCTGCTGCTGCTGCTGCTGCTGTTGTTGTTGTTGTTGTTGCTAAGAGTGTTTAAGTTGCTGCTCTTCCATTTTTTTTTGTATTGAATGTGCAAGAATCAAGTATTGAGAGTGTTCTGGTTTTTTTTTCTGGTGTATTTATCCCACCTCCGAATAAAAGAACTTCACAGAGTGCCAGATAGCCGAAGTAATTCCTGCTAGTATCAATGTTGACAGACTCCACAGCGAAACCAATTCGAGGAGACGGTACCACTGTATAGATGTCCTGGGCTAGTTCACCTGGGTCTGTGTAGCTGTAGGTCAGGTTGGCTCCAGAGCTCGGGAGAGCTTGAAGTGTGAAATTGACCAGACGAACCTCACAGCAACCTGAAATTAGAACATGAATTTTGTAATTTTTTTAGCACTTCTTTAGCATTGATCAGAATAAGAGTTTATTTTTTACATGAGATTTTAGCCAAGCAAATATTAGCAAATGTTCTTGTTTGTACCATGTTTAATCGGTAGCGTGAGAAAGTATATTGCATTGTAAAATAAAACACTATTGTGCAAGAGCAGAATAAGCAAACTGTTTACAACTTTATAAAAAATTGATTAGTAAAATATATTTCAAATCCAAAGCCCAACTTCCACTCCTTCCTGTTACCACCCTACAAACCCTTTTTCCACCTTTACCCCACATCCTTTCATCCCCTTTTTCCCCCTTTACCTCCCAAACCCCACACTCTTCCTCCCGGAAAGAGACTATTAAACACGTATTTCCTATTACAGGGACCCCTTTTGATTTCCATCAAGTGGTCTCAAGACTTTACTTGTCCTAAGAGCACGATCAATTCTAAAAAAAATGCCGTTGGTTTTTTTATATTTTATGCAACTTTAATAGAAATAGCTCGACTTCTGCATCTGAGTCGCTAGGTATTCCTGATAGGCCAAAAATGAAATGAAAGATTTGGGGCTCGAAAAGTATGTGGTATTGTTAATGTTACAGATATTCTTGAAAATTCCAAATTTGAAGACTGCGTCTAATTCATTTGTTCTTGTTTCATATTGTTAAGATACCGTTTGATTGCTGCATAAAACCCAAGTCTCCTTGACAATTTCTTCAGCAACTTTTTTCTGCTTTGGACGACATGCCATACGTAAGACATAAAACACATTATTTTTTTTTTTACTCCTGAAGTTCAGTGCACAATAAAATTAGACATTGTTGCGACATCCATCGGCGAAACAAAACGTGAACTCAATGGATGCTTCACACAACATTAAATAGCATTACCAAAGAGAAGAAAGGCGTTAGACACAAAGACATTCCAGGAGATTACAGGGAACTAAAATTAAAACCACAGATGTTTTATTTTCAAAAGTTGAGTTCTTTTCAGATGCATCTCCCAGGCCTATGCCTTGATGTGAATTATATAACACAATGATACATGATTAGACTCACCCACTCTACTAGGGTTTCTTCTGTTATAGATTTGAATCCGGTTTATCTCCACAGCCCAAGAGAACGTGACTTCCCATGAATCTGATGTATCTGCATTTCCCAAAGTGTGAGAGCAGGTAGATTTCAGAGAGTTATCGTCATCAGGCACTCCTGGATTTCCATCTACGGCGTTGCTCGCGACCCAACCATCAAAAGTTGAAGATAGTTCGGCTGTCTGTTTTAGAGCGACATTGCGTCCTGAAAATGAAATTTTTGTTTTAACTACGTATCATATGATAGCCATGTTGTATGTTAATACTTGCTTACAAATGCTATGAAAAGTTTAATCCTAATACACAATATTTTACTTTTATGATGTTCACTCTCTTTTAATAGTTTATTTAAAATTAAATCTTAAGAAGCGAAAAAGTTTTAAAGATGAACATGAAAACAATTATAAAAAATGTTGATTAATAATCATATCATGTTGTTATGAATATAATGTCGAGGGCTGGATCAATAGATAATTGTACTGATTAAATGTGAAAGGAAGAAGACACAAAGATTGATATTAAGCTTGATTGATAAAAAGGATGATAATTAATAAAATAGAAAAAAAAAGCATGTGTATTGAACATAAATAAAAAAATATAAGTAAACAACTGCTTAGTCAAGCTGGTTGATACCTATTTCAGCAGATAAATTCTTGATAGACATATAGACGCAAGAATTTAGAAGCAACATATGTGTTAACTGATGATTATTTTTCCCGTATTGATTCATTCACTTTTATTTTTACCACGCTCCTTATGTGTAACTAAAGGAAATGAGTAGCGATTTCTTTTATCCCATCTCTCTATTGACAACACCACCCCCTGTAGTTTCTTGGTTTGTGAGAAACAAGAAGTGTCTTGACTAATGTAACAGCGCTATTCACCTGCCATCTCGGACTCCCTTGTCTTCCCGTTTAACGTAATGGGCCTGATATTATGATAAAGTGTTTCGAACGCTTAGATATAAAAGTAGGCTAGGAAGGGCAGGTCAATTTTGTAATGGATACGCGCAACTTGTGAAGTAATGACTTTCTCCCTTTCAACCTTCACTTCTCGCAGGTATTGCCTTTTGTCGTGCATAGCCCTTAGGCCAGCAAATGCGTCTGCTTGGCGTCCCGGTATTAAATGGTATCGAATGGCGTACATAATTATTGGGTTAGTAGGTGCGCTAGCTTGATGACCCTGTGTTGTAATCTTAACGGTCGAGACATTCAACTTGTCCAGAACAAGACAATGATTGTCTGGAATCCAGTACACCCCAATTGCCGGGTTTTCTATGAAAAGATGTACTTAGTGCCACAGCAGGTCGAAAGAATGGTTCGTAGAATTTCTAGCGTGGGGGAATCATTTATCTGATAAACTGTCAAGAGCCCGACGCCACATTTTTTGCATTAGCATTTTCCTTCGTATTGTTTACACCAATGTCTTTAATTGTAGTTAAGAAGATTTTATCTCCGCAACTACGATTCTATTGATGCTTTGTCCATTGCACTAATATAAGCCGTGCAGAATCCGAAGTCTTGCATCTGGCTTTTGGGAGCCTTACTGCGCGCTGGAAAGACCCCTGTCTCTCTTCCTAACTTTGTGCAAGGCGAAACTCTGCTCGAAAAAGCTGCAAAACAGACTTGTATCAGGCTGCCAGGTCACTATTACTTTTGTGAGTATAACTTCAGTATGTATGTTATTAAAGTATATTCTCTTTGATTTATATGGGCGTGTCGCCTACTCATACATCTGGTGTTTTCCCGTGTGACTAAAGTAATATTAATTTTTCAATTCACCACTAGGCATAATTTATGATCTGATTTATCTTCAGGCTAGCATTATATTCTTAGGAGAATTCGATGGTTCCTTAAATGAAGTCATGATTATGACGATTACGGTTATTATTTCGATAATAATAATGATAGTGATAACGATAATGATGTAATGAACATGAAGACGATAAGTAATAGTAATAGTTGTAGTAGTAAAAGCAGTAGTGGTAGTAGTAGTAGTAGTAGTAGTAGTAGTAGTAGTAGTAGTAGTA